>JALPQI010012482.1:0-30419 GCA_025490895.1 Thaumatotibia leucotreta | reverse complement strand
TGGTAAGTTTTTTATTTTTTTATTTATTTATCTAAAAACACTTAAAAGCTAATAAGGCTCACCTGGCGAGCGAAAACTGTTGGAACATAGAGTTCTTATATGTGACCGATATAAACTAGCTGGTTAGAATAATAAAACTAATGTCAATGTTTGTTTTACCTAGTCGCTCTGTCACGTTAGTTTATTACTTCAGTCTGCTTCAGTGCACAATATAACTCGGAACAGTTTACTGGTGTTTCATTTACGGAACCTCCAACATGGTAGCATCGCTGCGGTAATTACCAGATTCCAGAAAAAAGTGCGCGTGTGATTTCGATACAAATATTTTCAAAATTTATTCGCATGAAAACAAAAGATGGCATCTGCCAGTCAGAATGTTTCGATCGAAAAATTATCCGGAATTCAAAATTATAATTCATGGAAATTCGTCATGCGGATGGTGCTTATTCACGACGATCTTTGGGATTGTGTGGGAAAGCGTGAAAATAATGAAATCGACGAAAAGAAGCAGGAGAAGGCGCTCGCGAAAATCGCCTTAAACGTACAGCCTTGTGTGTTTCCACTGATTCGAAACGCCAAGACGGCTCGCGAGGCATGGGACAACCTGCAGAAGGCGTACGAGGACCGAGGCTTGTGTAGACGACTCGGATTGCTTCGTACATTATTCGCTACAAAATTAAGCGAATGTGTGAGTATGGAGGCATACGTGAACAAAGTGTTGGATTCATCGCAACAACTGAGCGACATCGGAGCGGCTTTGGAAGACGACTTCGTAGCTGTAATTTTGCTCAGCGGTTTGACAAGCGATTATGATCCGTTGATTATGGCTCTAGAAAATTCGAACACGTCACTGTCAAGCGAAACTGTCAAATCAAAATTGCTTCAAGAAAATGCACGTCGTGATGAGAAAACCGAAGATACGACTGCTTTAGTTGCTCGAAAGACACGAAAACCAAATAAGTGCTTCAAATGCAAGAAGACTGGACATTTTATGAAGGATTGTCCTGAAAAGTCTGACGGCAAGAAGAGTGGCCGTAAAGGCTCGGCGCTTCTCACGGCGTTGACCGCAGGTATCAAGCGCGACGTTTGGTACGTAGACAGCGGCTCATCCTGTCATTTATGCAATGACCGCACATTTTTATCGGATTTTTCGAACGAGAAACCGAAGAAAGTGTACATTGCCAATGGCGAAGCTCTAATGACGGCTGGACGAGGTACGGCGCAGGTTGTGTTCAAGGACAATAGCGTAAGAATGATAAGTAATGTGTACTTAGTTCCTAAATTGTCTACAAATTTGTTATCTGTAAGTGCCATGGTCAATAAGGGTTACAAAGTTGTGTTTTGTTCTGGTGTGTGTACAATCACCGAAAATGGGGAGGTTTTAGCTACTGCAACCGAGAGAGATGGTGTTTATCAACTTGATGCCATTGAAACCGTGTCTGTTTTGTGTAGCGAACCATCCTCGCAGGCTATGTGTTCGTCTTTGTCTGTAGATACAGGTGACAGCGAGGCGGCGTCAGAGTGTCAACTGAAGGATGACAGTCGTCCTGTTGAACACGTCAAGCAAGCGCAGGCCCAAGCACCAGCGAAGCAGTTAACGCAACAAGTTTGGCATCGACGTCTGGCGCATCTGAACACCCGAAGCATGGAGTTATTGCGAAAAGGTATGGCTACTGGGATTTCTTATGATAACAATAACTTTCAGTCTTGTGTTTCCTGTGTTGTAGGTAAACAGACTAGGTTACCATTTCCAAAGAAATCTGTATCCAGGGCAAATGACATACTTGGGTTGATTCACAGCGATATTGCGGGACCACTTCCGTGTCCGTCCATGGGTGGGAAAAGATATTTCCTGACGTTCATCGATGACCTGTCACGAAAAACTTTCGTTTATTTCCTTAAGAGGAAGGATGAGGTTTTCGAGATGTTCAAAGAGTTTAAAACTCTTGTAGAAAACCAAACCAATAAGAAAATAAAAGTTTTGCGAAGTGACAATGGTGGTGAATATGTCAATTCTAATTTTCAGAAATTCCTGAAGAAGCATGGAATACGACATCAGACCACAGTACCAAGGTCTTCAGCGCAGAACGGTGTCGCGGAGCGCGCGAACAGAACCATCATGGACAAAGCCAGGTGCATGCTTCAGGAAGCAGGTCTGAAGAAGGAATTCTGGGCAGAAGCCGTTAACACCGCAGTCTACCTGAAGAATCGTTCTCCAACTAAGGCTGTGATGGGCAGTACACCAGAAGAGAAATGGACAGGTAAAAAGGAAAACCTTAGTCACCTGCGCATTTTTGGTTGTCAAGCTTATGCTCTTCAGCACAAACGGGATAAATTGGATCCTAAGAGCAAAAAACATATTTTTGTTGGATACTGTGACGAAACAAAAGGTTACAGATTGATTGATCCGACCAACCCGAAAAATGTCATGAAAGCAAGAAACGTAATTTTTCTAGAACATGCTTTTTGGAATGACATATCATCTGATGAATGTGACAGTTCACGTTACAATCTTTTTGATCTGGCTAGCAACGATAAAACTGTCAATGATGATGCTCAAGTGCAACCGATGTTACCCACAGAGCCCGCAGAAACATCTACAGAAAACTGTCAAGATAATACTGTCATTACGGTAGATGATTCTGAGAGCAGTACTGAGACCCCAGACGACTCAGCGGATGAAACGTACATTCCAGGAGATTCGACACTGGAAGACTGCGAGAACTCTACAGAGGAATCCAGCGAGTTTGAGTCTGCGAGCGTAGCGCGCACTGCGTGCAGTGACAGTGGGGACCCTCAGACAGTTCGTGAGGCACTGAATGGCCCGGAAGCTAAGGAGTGGAAAGCTGCGATGGCGGAAGAGTATAAATCCTTCATCGATAACAAATGTTGGACTCTGACTAATCGCGATTCGAAGCAACGGCCAGTTAAGTGCAAGTGGATCTTTAAAAGGAAACTGGGCCTAAATGGGGAAATTTTAAGATACAAAGCGCGCCTTGTTGCAAAAGGTTACACGCAGAAATACGGTATAGATTACGAAGAAACGTTCTCTCCCGTAGTACGATATTCTACTATACGTACGTTGCTCGCTTTAGCTGCGGAACATAATATGAATATCGAACATCTGGATGTGAAAACGGCATTTTTGAATGGAGATTTAAAAGAAACCGTTTTTATGGAACAGCCAGAAGGCTATAAAATAAAAGGCCAAGAAGATAAAGTTTACAAGTTAAATAAGGCCATATACGGACTGAAGCAAGCTTCGAAGTCTTGGTATGATAAGATAAATGGCGTTTTAACAAATAAAATGAAATTCAAGCGATTATCTTCTGAACCTTGTGTTTATGTCAAGTCGAGTGGAAAATCTATGATTATAATTGCGCTCTACGTTGATGACATAATGCTATTTTCTTCAGCTGATTGCCAAGATACGGCGAAAATCAAAGAGGAACTGAAGAAGGCCTTCGAAATAAAAGATTTAGGGCCAGCACATCACATTCTCGGAATGAGGCTTTGTAGACAGAATAACGAAATAACTCTAGACCAGTCGAGTTACATTAAGAATGTGCTAGAACGATTTCAAATGTCGGACTGCAAATCTGCGCGAACACCTATGGAAACAGGACTGAAGCTCGTGAAGTCAACTAAGAAGGACTGTACTTACGACTACAGAGGCCTGATAGGCTGTCTCATGTACATAGCAGTGTGTACGCGGCCGGATATTGCACATGCTGTCAGCTCACTCAGCCAGTTCAACGATGCTTACGACGAGACTCACTGGAAGGCGGCAAAGCGCGTTCTTCGCTATCTTAAAGGTACGCTTAATTATTCTTTAACTTTTCAGAAGTCAGGTTTGAATATTCTCGCGTATGCGGACGCTGATTATGCGTCGAATGAGGTCGACCGTCGATCTTATACCGGTTTCGTTTTTAAAATTGGCAATTCTACCGTCTCTTGGGAGAGTAGAAAGCAGAAAACAGTGGCTCTTTCCAGCTGCGAAGCGGAGTATATGTGTCTGTCAGATGCTTGTAAAGAGGCTCTTTTTCTGCGAAAGTTTCTGTTCGAAATTTACGGGGTACAGTACAAGATAACTTTGCACAATGACAATCAGTCAGCACTGAAGTTGTGCACTAATTCTATGTACCACGCCAGAACAAAACACATCGATGTCAGACATCATTTCATCAGGGAAATCGTTGAAGAAGGTACGGTTACCTTAAAGTATCTTTCCACTGACCAAATGATCGCTGACGTGTTAACGAAACCTTTGACTAAAGAAAAACACGATAAGTTCGTTTCCCATTTATTTATTGCACTAAATAAGTGAGGTCTTGGATTTTAAGTAATGTACTTGCAGAAGTATAGATTATTTTGGATCCGTGTCATATATGTTTTGAATGTTTTCTTTACTATTTATATGTGACGGATACTTTGATAATTTTATACTTTTGCTAATGTTTTTGCTGTAGATAGTTTTTATTCCTTAGGGCAGCAGATGTGTCATTGCTTTATATATATCCTTATTGTGTTTATTGTTGTGTGACTATGTAAATATTTGTAGTTTATATTGGATCAAGGGCCAGTGTTGGAACATAGAGTTCTTATATGTGACCGATATAAACTAGCTGGTTAGAATAATAAAACTAATGTCAATGTTTGTTTACCTAGTCGCTCTGTCACGTTAGTTTATTACTTCAGTCTGCTTCAGTGCACAATATAACTCGGAACAGTTTACTGGTGTTTCATTTACGGAACCTCCAACAAAAACCGCGTACGGTTTATCTGCCGCCAAAGTTGTCGCTCGTTCACATTTTATTTGTGTATGCAGCTACCAGCGGGCTGCCAGCTCTCCATGGTCTCTAATATCTTGCAATAAGGTCCATGAAAGCCGGCGATCGGCCGTGCTAGTAGTTGCATAACTCACCGGATTCTTTTCTACTTAATAGTTAGTTACTAGGGAACAGTAGGTATAATATATACGTATTATGAATATGGGACTATAGTGGTAACTGGTAACACTATTGTCTACGATACCTTTTCTACCTATCGATTTTCGTATGTGATTGCAGAATGGCGTCTTGGCTAGGCTAGGCCTGCGGCAGATCTCAGTATTAATTTTATTGACATGATAAAAAACAATATTTGGAGAAGGCATAACAGGAGGCAATCACACAAAAGATCCCAACTGGACGAAGTGTATCCATATCCCCACCAACAAAATAAGATGAGATCAGCAAAGCTACTGGTACAAATATAAATTATACAGGGTGAAATTTAAATCTAAAGTTCACCATATTCGCGTCTTTTACTTCGAAACAATTTCCAATAGTATAAAATTCATTCATCAATTCGTATGAAGTCGTAATGTAAAAAACAAGACCTAACAAACTTGACGAAACTTTCCTTCCATTTAATATTGTTGCCCTCGCAAACAGTATGCAGGGAGCAGGCTGAGTTCCAATCAATTATAAAATATTTGCCTCGAGCAAACCAGAACATTAACAGATGAACGTTGATAGTAGTATTAGTAGTTTATGCAACCTTACGTAATGAGTAGCATTAAAAACCGAGTGTGTTTTTATGAAACGAGCGTAGCGAATCATTACAACGTTACTGCTGTCATAAGAAAGATTAACTTTAAATATTGGATGTCATTTATATATGTATAGGTACGTACCACAGAAAAAAATCCGAAGTTTACCAGCCAGTTTGTCAGTAGTGACCCTGCCTGCGAAGTTCCAGGTTCGAGTCCCGGCGAGGGCATTATTTGTGTATTTATTTATCACAAATATTTGTTCCTTGGTCATGGCTGTGTATATATTTAAGTATCTGTATGTATCGTCGCCTGGTACCCACATGACAAGCCTTAATCGAGCTTACCGTGGGACTAGGTTGATATGTGTAAGATGTTCCAAGATATTTATTTATTTATTATTACCAACACCGGAGGTGGTTTTTGAACCCACGTCCTCAGCTTTTGCGGCTGATGCCTAAACCACTCGGCCACTCCAGCAATTTGTACTAGTAAGTAGCTCAGCAAAGATTAACTCGTTAATTAAATAAAATCGATTGGAATGTTCGTACCGTCGTGAATTCTATGTCTGCAGGCCTAGCCAAAATTCCTTTCTGCAATCGTACACGATAAGCGATAAGTAATAAATGTATGAGAATGACAGATTCGTACGAAAAGTCGTGACCATTCCCATACATTATTACGGTCACGTGACCTATTGCTTATCGTCAGAGATCGGACAAATGTCCGTCATTGTTCGCAATAGTATGGACATGACTCCAAAGTTGATTGAATTATTAATAATTTAATAATTTTTAGAAAATTACCAGGGTCGCGTTTTATAAAGTTACAATTTACAATTTCGCTGTTTGCCTCTCTAACGCACGCACATATTGGCTAGAAAGAGAGGCAAACAGCGAAATTGTAAATTGTAATTTTATAAAACGCGACCCTGTTTGACACCGGTAACTATGAAAACCCTTGTAAATAGTCACCTTAAAGCTTCGAAATGAAATTTCAAGAACAAATTCGTTTAATTATTCATTCAATCAACTTTGTAATGTTCATATTATTGCAAATAATGACCAATGCTCAGCGGGGGTGAGCTGGTTTCATACTAAATTACGTGTATCACGTGACATTTAGTATGAAAACAGCTCACCCCCGCCGAGCGTTGATAATGACGCATATTTTGTCCGATCTCTGCTTATCGTATACGATTGCAGATGGCATCTTGACTAAGCCTGCACAACATCAATATTGCATGTTTAGGATAAAAATATATTAGTTTACAAAACAAAAGCCTGCGCATTGGGAATTCAGTTGTTCAGTTTGCGACGCGAAGGGCACAATCGAATAGATAAGGCGGTAAAATTTTTTGCAAACTTGGCTTAAACTCGTCGGAAACTTCCCGGGACAAATTCGAGCGTTGCCGATTCGGTTTGGTCAGGCGTTCCCAAACTTTGTGAGTTTCTGATTCCTGTGGCGGTTTGAGTTTATTATATTTACAGGGTGATTGGACGACCGATGCAGAACACTCCATGAGCTGTCCCGTATAAACGCGTGTATATTTCTATAATTTGAGTTTTCTTCAGAGTTATTAGTTTTTATATATATTTTGGAGGACATTTTGACCCATCTGGCCACGAAATAGAACTGCGATAAAACTGTGTTTGTATAGGACTTTTTTCGTGGAATGCATATGCAAAGCAGAGCTTTAAGATGAAGTAAGTCTTGACCATTTAAGCAATGGCTGTCTTTGAGAAAGTCTGACTATTTTTTTAGCCAAAATACACAAAGATTAAAAATCATGTCCAAAAGAATAGCCAGACTTCGTCGAAGACAACCGTGGCTTAAATGGTTTTAAAAACTCTATACGTACTTCATCTTAAAGGTATGCATCGATCTTCCAATCACGATGTCTAAATATAAAAAATAAAAGAAAATAACAGACAATGCCATAACTTTATATACACGCCTTCAAAGAAATATTTGACTAAGCCAAAAGGTAAATAATGTGCATTAGGGTATTACTCGAATACGCAGTTTTATTCCAATTGATGTAGCTTTTACAGAACACATGTGATTACTAAAAACCTATTTAAGGCTTCTGGGTTTGTCCAATAGACCATAGTCTGCCGCGTGATACTTCAATATTTTCAATATAAGCGTGAAGTTTATTTTTGCACATTATTACTATTATAAGCCCGGCGTTCTTGGATTTTTTCGTAGCTTGTTGAAGAGTCTGAGATCTGTAAGGCAATGTATGTAAAATCAAAAATTTTACATAGTTTTAAGCTATCGTTAATGAAGTTAAAGGCTTTTTTATTTCATTTATTTATAATGAAGTAAAATTGATTTAAACAGGGATCGAAACCGGTTTTTTAGAAAAACCTCGAAATAGCCCAATATTCTAAAATGTTTTGTAGGTACTCTTTCTGCAGTACTCCATATGGTATTTTTATATTACTCAATTAACAAAAAAATTCTTTACATAACTTAATAGGTATGTAAATAATTTTTTTGGGTATCTCAGGTAATCCTGAGAACGAAAATAGAATCGTTATTTTGTATGAAAAAAAAACGTCCCCTGTGATTTTTTATTTATTTGAAATGGGCTTACTCATGGCCACAGACTAGCCGAGGGCAGAAACACGGTCTACGATGGAGTGAGTTCGCCCTACGCCTATTCGTAAAAAAACTTTGACCGACAGATTGAGCATCACTAGGCAGACTGGGGTGCTTCCCATTCTATTTTTCAGATGTCGCTGATGAAATTTGCACAGAGTAATCAAATTTGGCGCGGACAATAACACGTTGTTTTTCAACCGACTTCTAAATGGAAGAGATTCTCAATTCAAATGTACCTATGTATTTTTTTTTATGTTTATCACCTCAGAACTTTCGAACTGATTTTAATGATTCTTTTTTTTATTTGAAAGCTGATGCCATTGGTACCATTTTAATTTAACCCAGTACTGACAATGGTCCTTATAAAAAAAACAAAGAATAATAATAAATTAAAACAAGTAACTGTAATAAGCAATAATGTATAAATAGGCTAGTTATAAGAGAGCATGTCTCCGCCAACAAACTGTTCTACAGTTTGGCGGGCAATATATTAATTGTAGCCAGGTTGTTTTTTCGGAATAAATGATTTTTATTTATATATGAGAAAACCATATGAGTCTTAAATTTATATTAATCATGTGCACGACAAATTTACCAGTCTTGTCCCATTGCAGTTGCGTTTTTTTAAACAACAACGCGGGCCTGCCGCCCCGCCGGACGCCGGATCTACTCAGGCCTTACACTTAGGCGTCAAGGCCTGGCCACGACAATTAGTCTAAGGCCCGGCCACGACATTGGTCTAAGGCGACCAGCGGCGAGCGAATCCTTGAGTTGGAGCGGGATGCCGATATGGGAACTCCCTCTCGCACTTATGGTTTTCCGCTAAGCCGGTCGCCTTACGCCGCGGCCACGACATCGGTCTAAGGTCGGTGCTCCCTCTCGTACCCATATCGGCATCCCGCTCCAACTCATGGATTCGCTCGCCGCTGGTCGCCTTAGACCAATGTCGTGGCCGGGGCATTAAACCATCAGCAGGAGACCGGCGGCGCGGCGAGCGAACCAATAGTTCCATAACCACTGACATGCTTCATGTAGCTTTTGCTACATGTCATAACTCTTATTTTACATAGAAATATTGAGTGGATAAGTTGGAGCGAGGAGCCGATAACAGAACTCTCTCTCGCATGTATGGTTTTCCGCCCCGCCAGTCGCTTTAGACCAATGGTTGTGGCCAGGCTATAATGCGAAACGGCGAAAGGTGAAATACCAAATACCTTACACAATTTTCCTAAGTCAGTATTAAAATATAGCCCATTTTTATCGCTCAATAAACATTTACGATAATACTGATACGTTTCATTTTATATGATTTTTGTGGGTTGGCTTATTTAATTTTAGCAATATCCTGACGAGATGTACAGTCAGCAAATAAAATACCTGTTCCACTTTTGGGCATTAACGTTCTAATAATACTCGAATCATTTTTGCTCATTGTATGCTACATTATTGGTGGCAATTTATGTCATTTATGTTGGTAATAAAGGCTGAAATCGAATAATTGAAATGAGAGCGGTCGTTGTATCTTGTGTGAGATATATTGCCTTCATTTGGTACGAACGTTCGTAGAATAATATTACAATATTGTATTGATGGCAACCACAAATGATATTGAATAATGTGTAGAATCATTTATCGTCAGAATAGTCATACAAAAATACTAAATAGTAACGAGTAAAGTAAAAACTGTTATATGAAATGCTTTCGGCGGGATATTTTGTGAAAACAAATCCGTTTAAAAAAGGGCTGTAAAACTTGTTTTTTCACCAATAACCAAAACGCTTCGGAAAACGATTATTTATTAGAGAATACGGGTTTTCACTATGAAGCAAAACGGAGCTCTAGTTTTAGTTAAATTATTCTCTCTCTGTTAACTTCTATGTGAATTCGATAACAACCCCACAAGCACATCTTGTGTTTGACAGCAACTCGCCGCTACCAGTCTCTTTTTGATTGTATTGATTAAAAGAGACCAGCTACACGTCTGTTGTTGTCAAACACAAGATATTATGCTATCCGTACCAATTGACATGCACCAGTAATTATTATTATTTTAAATCGCTTAAGTATACCAGGTATAAGTTAATACATGTTAATATAGTGTTAAAACGTTCTAAAAAGTCGGTGTAAAACAAGAAGTGGGCCGAATTGCGGAAGCTAATCAAAGTAGTTGACGACTGCAGAGTTGGGTGAATAATGAAGTCATCGTTTCTCGTCTCATCATTCGTCAATGATGAATAATGTCATATTGGACGGTGTTCATCGGTTTGTCTGTCAGCGTCTCGCCAAGTGTCTTTGGTTCAAATCAGTAGTTGTTCAAATGTTCATTGATTCCAGATATATTAATTAGTAGTGGTCCAAGAGGTTTCTACCTAAGTACTATTTAGGTACTAATGAATACGTTTCTCTGGATGTGCTGCAGTATTATCCTCGTAAACGTAGAAGTTCTCCAGTAGCATCCTTCTCTGTCACACTAATGTAGCCTCCTTTCGAGTAACAGAGAAACATGCCTAAAACTTACGATTTTTGAAGGCCTACAGACCAATGCTACAAAGTGAAGTACATTTGTCACTCTACCGTTATCTCATGTCACGTGGCCGATAGGATAATGGCAGGGGCCCACCTGAATATTAAGTAGTCTACGTGATATACAAGGGAAAAAAGGGGAAAACATGTTTCAATTTTTTCATACAATATACATTAAGTAGGGCAAGCATGTATTTCATGAAATGTCAAAGTAGTAAATTTATGGAATTAGCAGAAAAAAGTGTCCTAAGAATTCCATACATTTTTTTTGGCTTCCGCTGAGTTACGGTCGAAGAAAGTGTATGAAAAAAGTAACTCAATGGATTTTTTTTGGGAAACTTTTTTATTTCTATCAGTATCGAAAGAGCTCGTGATTCTGAGTAGAAAAAATTGAAACAAGTCCAAATTTGGAAAATTTAAAAAAACTACATCAAAATAAAAATCCGACCAAATAACATATTACCTACTGCAATCACCAACCCGACAAATACCGATAAAATAGCCGTTGTAAACCAAAATCTCAACATTACTCAGTATTCCAGTAATTAAATAGGCGCATTTAAAACTTCCAACACCCACTTTTTGCTATTGAGCAGTGAGCACCCTTACCAAGAAGTCACATAATATCAAAGTCGCCATGAACTTTATAATATTTTATAATTAATTCGCAATAACGCGTAACGTTTGTATTTATTTAACCTTTATTGCACAAAATAAAACTTAACGTACAAAAGGCGGACTTAATGCCATAAGGCATTCTCTACCAGTCAACCAACAAAGCAGAGAGATCGTATCACACTAGCTTTTGATGGAAAATTGAAATTCCCTAGGGAGTTATGGAAAACATTTTTTTCATATTATTTGGTGTCACGGATCAAAAGTTAGAAGGGAGTGTGGCACATTTTTTTTGTTCTGGAGCGAAAATCTATAAAAATATTGGATTTAGAAAAACACATTCTATTAAGACCCTTATTCTTTATTTTAAGAGACCTATTCAATGATACCCCACACAAAGACACACTAGGATTACAGAAAATAAAAAAAATCATCCCCACTTTACGACAACGGGCTATGAAATTCCCTTTGTCACTTTATCGGCGTGATTAATATGTATAATACATATATATTATGTACCTGTAAGTAGTGCCAAATTCCTGATTTGTAGTACGTAATAACGGCCACTGAGCTATGCGCGGGCAAACAGACAGACGAACAGACGGACAAGCGATGCTGTAAGGGTTCCTTGTTTACTACGAAACCCTAAAATCAAGCGATCGTGATCGTGGTCCACCTATATTGAATAAAAATAACATGGTGATGTGGTCGTCATGCTTAGTAGGGTCATTTGCAGAAAAAAGTGTACCTTATTATTTTTTTGCGATCATGGACTACAATACATGATTTTACTCGGCATCGTGCGTAATTTTCAGTTATGAAACAAAAAAATTGTCCCTAATGTCACGAAAATAAGTACCTATGTAAATTGAGATTACTCAGTTTGGTTACTCCCATACTAAATGTATGAAACGAAATGTAACGAAACTGATAAAAAAAATCTCAAATTTGTTACAGTATTTTTCATACCTTTAGTATGGGAGTAACTAAACTGAGTGACATACTTATTTTCGTGACATTACAAGGTACACTTTTTCTGCAAATGACCCAGTAAATATCCGATTTTTTTCCATGTTTTAGCATTCAATTGAGAACCAGGGTAAGAGCACATGCTAATGCATCTCAAGCGAACCGCTAGTTAGTTTTAAATGGATGGGCCCCAAACATTCATTACCCGTTGAGAGGAAATTATTTTTAATTAAACTCGAATTAAAGGACTGCTTAATGATGGAGATTTTGCCGCCACTTTGTTACTTTATTATGTAACTTCAGTCATTTCAACAAAAAGTTCTGCGTCCGGCATAATTGAGGTGTTTAAACAGTTACTTTATCATATCAAAAAATAAATTGTGTTGTTTCTAAACTTTAAGACTGATTGCTTAGGAAAGCTCCTGCGACCATATTTAACATAGATGTCTAATGCCAGCTCAAAAATGCCCCCGAAAAACAATTGTTCAATTGTGCTAAGATGGGCAGGACATAGCGCTTTTCTTAACACCGCGCATATTTCGGCGCAGCGTATATTATGACATTTTTTTTATAGAACTTAGCCAATCAAAACTTTGATTGACCGATTAGAACAATTTTTTTAGTACAGATGGTGTACTTTTTAGGCTCTAGTGCGAGAAGTGGGTCATTTTACGTCAGGTCCAAAACTTCGGAGGGCCATCTGTACTAAAAAACGTCGTACGAGACACGTGCAAAAACGATATTCGTAACTCGTGTCGATTTAAAACACTCCCTATCGGTCGTGTTTTAAAACATCGCCACTCGTTTCGAATTTCATGTTTTTCGCACTTGTGTCGTAATGTACCATTTTAAATAGAGGTTTAAGTTTTTATGGGTTGACATTGAATGAAATTCATGGTTGATGCATTGAAGAGGGGGTGAGACTTGTCAACTAAAATTCTGGACCGTTTTTGAAAGGCAATTTAGTATTGAGTGCGGCTTCCACGTTTTATTTGTTCGTAGAAAAGCTCACAAAATCTAATAATATCCACCATCTTGAATCTAACTGAGTTGGACGTGGTTTAAATTAAAATGAAATTCCCTGAGAGCTTGTACGTATGAATGTATGTTTACATTTACAACTTTGCTGTGTTGCGGGTGGACATTTAATTTAGCGAATTATGTATTTTTTATATATAGATACGGTCTGGGCCAAAAATGTGGATGGTAAAATTTTCTCGATGAATGATGAAGGGATTGTTCCGATAGATATTTTAGAATTTTACTGTACGAACACGTAATTTTATTTCAGCATAGTTCTAAAAATGTAACACACCGGTAGTGGTAGGTACATACATGGCACAGTCGGGTTCAAAATTGCATGGACAGTTTATGAATGAATTCTTTCATAAATCGTCCATGCAATTCTGAACGCCACTGTAAATAAATAAAGTTAGTATATCCTGCCTTTAACCTGGAGCCGCCGTATATATGCATAAAAAATAAAGGGTGAAATGCAATACAGCAGAATAAACAATAAAAACAGTGAAGATGGGGTAGTTTTACAAAAAAACTTCTAATGCAACGTTGAATCTATTAGCACAGGCTCAAGAGTGTAATCTCAAAGAATATTCGCTATATGAAACATGTCCAACGCCGTTCTTTTCACCAACATTCAAGATTATTTTTGCTACAAAACCAAGTAATGTATTTTAAATACAAACGGGTCTTAATCGCATAAACTTACGTTGAATTATGTCCTGACGTTTCGGGCATGACGTTACACCCGTGGTCGCAGAAGTCTCTATATGAGTGATAATCGTGAAAGTTTAAATGAATATAATATATTTTCAATATTATACATATTCAATTGCGGAATGTCAGGTCGTCCCAAAACTACTACTACTTTTGAGAGGCCATTTAGTATGTGGTGCAGCTTCCATGTTTAATTTGTTCGCAGATTGTCACGGATTCCCAGAAAAGTGGTTGCAAACCTCTGGACTCTTAGCAATAGGAATACGTCTAGAAGCTCGCTTGGCATTCAGGTGACCTACTTGTGGAATAGAGCCACACTAACAAGGTTTTAGCCCGGTAATCCAGAGGGATTATACAAGACATTGAGTTAAGGAATGTCGTATACATCAGAAATTGAAATATATGTACCTACGTGTGTACGTACAACCGTGAACCAATCGGAACCACTCTAGAACCATGACAATGTTGACATAATAAGCAGTACAAATTTTTTATATATTGGATCACGAGCTCTTTCGATTCTAATAGGAGAAAAAAAACGTCCCAAAATGCCATTACGATACCGTTTTTTCATAGATGTTCAAAGGCGGTAGCGTAATGGAAGGATTGAAAACTGTATGAAAATTATGGGACATATTTTTTCTCCTAACAGAATCGAAAGAGCTCGTGATTCTGAGTCGAATAAGCCTAAACTTGGCCAAATTAAATAACAAGGTGATTTCAACAACGGTTTGTGAAAACGCCCATCTACGTCACTTTGACATAGTTCCAGACTAGCTCAGGGTTTTCATTGGGCTGTACATAATATACAGGGTATTCTCGTAGATGGGATCAGTTTTAACTTCACTAACAACTAAAGAGTGTACCGATAAAAATTATACATTTCAAATAATAATAAAATCGGATCGATATAGTTAGGTAAGTAGCTATCATGTCAAGCTTTAGAAATTAACTAAGAGGTCTTAACTTAGCTGATTGTAGTACTTTTGTGTCACTACTGCATTTTCGGTGCTCACAGTATACCTAGCTTCTTCGCCACCTCTTCCTAACTCGGTGTTTCTATGCGATTTTTTTACGCGATTTTATTGTTCATTACCATCATTCTACCATTTTATTTTCCGTTTTATAAAAGCAAACGAGACTATTTTGACAGAATAGCAGACAAACATGCGTATGCACAAGATAATCGAAAATGACTCCACTATTTATATGCAGTTTGTCAATAATTTGGGAATGGTAATGACTTGGTTTGTGCGACGGAATAATCGCATAGAACTACCCATTTATCTTTTTCAACCATTTTTTTCTTTTTTTGTATGCAGGTTTGCCTAGACATTTCGTGATCTGGCAGATTTCACGATCGGCCACCAATATGTGACTATGATGACGCTGCTGCCCGTCATCATTGTCATCAATCTTCAATTAATGAATGTTCACTAACACTTCAACAAAACACGTATTTCATATATTGGCAGCAACATGCATGCATGATATCGCGTACTGCGCAGAACAATGGTCTAGGTGTAAATGCAGACATTATCTAGGACATACATTTTGGAGCTATAGTTGCCGTTGCTAACCGAATGAGCGAGTTATGGACTAACGTGCTGCACAGCTAGGCTCTAAGAACATGTAGCCGGACCACGAGTTGGAAAGTGAAGGATACGTTAGGTTTTACTCGATACGTAATGAATTCTATCGCGCTCGTACTGACATATTGGAGCGAGCGCGATGGCCTGCCTTACCGTATCGAGAAAAACCAGGTTACCAATACTTGCAAACTCATGGTACGGCAGGTATCGAGTAAAATTATTAAGAAATAGTAGATTACATGCCAAGGTCGTTTAAGTGGGGATATGTCTCGGATGACGTGTAATTGTACACGATAAACATGTGATCCAAGGCTTTCCCATTTAACGGCCGAGGTGTGTATATTATTTTTCTGCTCGACGAAGCCGGCAGGCGGCAATTTAGTTCAGCGCAGCGGCCGGCAAGGTGCTGTTTGCCGGCCGGAGGGCGGAAAAATACATTTTGAAATTAACTTGCGTTTCGATTGAAATCTGGTGAGTCTCAGTAGAAATATCGAAGAAAAAAATAAGTTAAAAAAAATGTGGGTGGCAGGGTTAAATAATATAAACTCATTTAAATATTGTTGAGCTGAGCCTTTGACTCGCCTGGGAATCGAAATAACACCACTTTGTGGACATAATTGTGAGAACTAATTGAACTTTGGTGTGGAGTTAGCATTATAATAGGGGAAAGACGGGCGTTGGGCAATTTAGTGTTCAGGCTTAGGTGGCTTAGTTTGACTGGAGTAGAGGCATTATTAATTATTATTACGTCGGAGAACAATATTGAACGGCATGTTACCTATAGATAATATAATTATGTAGCTATATTCAACCTATACATGGTGATGACATACAGGACTGAAACGTGGTCGCTTACAATGGGCCTCATAACAAGGCTGAAAGTCACCCAAAGGGCAATGGAGAGGGCTATGCTAGGAGTCTCTCTGCGAGATCGGATAATAAAATTAAAGAAAAAAAAACCTTTTTAACAACAAGCTTTTATTATTTGTTTATAAAATGAACTAAAAAGTTAAAAATAAATTTACTCTAAAAATAAATATAATACTTTGTAACTTGATTGTAACCTTTAACGACAAATAAGCGTCTTCGTCTAGGACAAAATAATTCGATATTGTACAAATTTATTTAATTTTAACACTAAAACTTTTCACCATACATAATTATTCAATCTCGTCCCCCCTCTTTATCATAGTCCCCATTTATAAAGGAAAGCGTGTTACATTTAATACAACACAACATTTTCCTCAAGCTATAACAATGTAACACGCTTTCATTTATAAATGGGGATTATGATAAAGAGGGGGGACGAGATTGAATAATTATGTATGGTGAAAAGTTTTAGTGTTAAAATTAAATAAATTTGTACAATATCGAATTATTTTGTCCTAGACGAAGACGCTTATTTGTCGTTAAAGGTTACAATCAAGTTACAAAGTATTATATTTATTTTTAGAGTAAATTTATTTTTAACTTTTTAGTTCATTTTATAAACAAATAATAAAAGCTTGTTGTTAAAAAGGTTTTTTTTTTCTTTAATTTTATTTTTAACTTTTTAGTACCTCTATTTTTAATTCGAGATTTACTACGACGTAGTTCGCAGCGCGTAGCAGCGTTATTCCGTTATGAAGTCCGTAGTTCGTTCACATGATATGTAATATGTACTGATTTAAATATCAATAAAGTTGAAATTATGTAATCACTTGTTAGTTATTTGTAACGTTTCTCATTCTGTCCATTTCTTTTAATGCATCAACATTACAAGGTTTCTTCGACGTCAACTTGGAGCAGTCAAGTTCTTCGATTTGAAGACCTGCTAAATACCTAACTCGGCTTAAAGCTACATACGCTTGACCAGCAGCGAACAATTTGGAGCCTAGATAAATAACAGCATGATCTAGAGGAGCTCCCTGCATTTTATGCACAGTTGAAGCCCATGACAAGACAATCGGGAGCATTCTTCTTTCAGCTGTGCCGTGATTAAATTTAGCAGGAAATTGAACTGATTTAGGGTGTATTATGTGAATGCCATCGTTACCAAAGTCTACGCGAACCGATGGTACATCGCTATCGTTTAGTTGAGCACGTCTGTAATACGGCCATATGATTTCAGTGATGTGACCTATTGCTCCATTCACAAGTCCCTTAGCAACGTCAACGTTAGACCTCAACATAACTTTTGCACAAACAAATATTTCTAGTTCTTTTGGAAGACCTCCTGTTTTGTTAATGTCCGTGTGTATTATTTTATTAATATCAATCTGATCATTCTTTTTGATCCATCAATTAATTGATCTTGTGCTATTATTTTAAACATTTGTGTATTCTTCTTCGTAAAATGTTCGAGAACGGCTGAATTATATTTATCGACCTGCTGATTCGTTGGGTAAATACGTAGAGCTTTTTTATTCGGAGACTCCTCAAGACGAATCAAACGAGACCAAACTCGATGGGGTTGCGTCGTTTAATTACGGAGTTCTTATGGCCACCTTCCAACTCCAACATCAGACCCTGGTTACCAAATAGTATCAAAGTACTCGTCAAGACTAATCCTATGAGCTCAAACTCGATAGGGTTGCATCGTTCAATTACGGAGTTCTTATGGCCACCTTCCGGCTCCATCATCAGACCCTGGTTACCATATAGTATCAAAGTACTCGTCAAGACGAATCCAATGAGCTCAAACTCGATAGGGTTGCATCGTTTAATTACGGAGTTCCTATGGCCACTTTCCGGCTCCAACATCAGACCCTGGTTACCATATAGTATCAAAGTACTCGTCAAGACGAATCCAATGAGCTCAAACTCGATAGGGTTGCATCGTTTAATTACGGAGTTCCTATGGCCACCTTCCGGCTCCATTATCAGACCCTGGTTACCATATAGTATCAAAGTACTTGTCAAGACGAATCCAATGAGCTCAAACTCGATAGGGTTGCATCGTTTAATTACGGAGTTCCTATGGCCACCTTCCGGCTCCATTATCAGACCCTGGTTACCATATAGTATCAAAGTACTTGTCAAGACGAATCCAATGAGCTTGAACTCGATAGGGTTGCATCGTTTAATTACGGAGTTCCTATGGCCACTTTCCGGCTCCAACATCAGACCCTGGTTACCATATAGTATCAAAGTACTCGTCAAGACGAATCCAATGAGCTCAAACTCGATAGGGTTGCATCGTTTAATTACGGAGTTCCTATGGCCACTTTCCGGCTCCAACATCAGACCCTGGTTACCATATAGTATCAAAGTACTCGTCAAGACGAATCCAATGAGCTCAAACTCGATAGGGTTGCATCGTTTAATTACGGAGTTCCTATGGCCACCTTCCGGCTCCATTATCAGACCCTGGTTACCATATAGTATCAAAGTACTTGTCAAGACGAATCCAATGAACTCAAACTCGATAGGGTTGCATCGTTTAATTACGGAGTTCCTATGGCCACCTTCCGGCTCCATTATCAGACCCTGGTTACCATATAGTATCAAAGTACTTGTCAAGACGAATCCAATGAGCTTGAACTCGATAGGGTTGCATCGTTTAATTACGGAGTTCCTATGGCCACCTTCCAACTCCAACATCAGACCGTGGTTACCAAATGGTATCAAAATACTCGTCAAGACTAATCCTATGATCTCAAACTCGGTAGGGTTGCATCGTTTAATTACGGAGTTCTTATGGCCACCTTCCGGCTCCATCATCAGACCCTGGTTACCATATAGTATCAAAGTACTCGTCAAGACGAATCCAATGAGCTCAAACTCGATAGGGTTGCATCGTTTAATTACGGAGTTCCTATGGCCACCTTCCGGCTCCATCATCAGACCCTGGTTACCATATAGTATCAAAGTACTCGTCAAGACTAATCCAATGAGCTCAAACTCGATAGGGTTGCATCGTTTAATTACGGCGTTCCTATGGCCACCCTCCGGCTCCATCATCAGACCCTGGTTACCATATAGTATCAAAGTACTCGTCAAGACTAATCCAATGAGCCCAAACTCGATGGGGTTGCGTCATTTAATTACGGAGTTCCTATGGCCACCTTCCAACTCCAACATCAGACCCTGGTTACCATATAGTATCAAAGTACTCGTCAAGACTAATCCAATGAGCTCAAACTCGATAGGGTTGCATCGTTTAATTACGGACGGAGTTCCTATGGCCACCTTCCGGCTGCATCATCAGACCCTGGTTACCATATAGTATCAAAGTACTTGTCAAGACGAATCTAATGAGCTCAAACTCGATAGGGTTGCATCATTTAATTACGGAGTTCCTATGGCCACCTTCCAGCTCCATCATCAGATCAGCTCTATGTCACAATAACATTGCATTGTCATCCGATTTATATATGCATTCTAAATTTCAGCTCAATCGGAAACCGGGAAGTGGATCAAATTTAAGTTGCAAGTTTTGATTACAGAACGACAGACAACGGGACAGGTGAAACTAAATAAAAGCTTGTAAAAAATGAGACCATCCGCAGCAGAATCAAAGTAACTGAAGTAGCTCTCCGAATCGCTAAACTGAAGTGACAGTGGGCGGGGCACATTGCGCGTAAAACCGATGGCCGTTGGGGCGGGAAGGTTCTCGAGTGGCGGCCACGTAACGGAAGGCGCAGCGTGGGTAGGCCCCCCACAAGGTGGACTGATGACCTGGTGAAGGTCGCAGGAGTGATGCGGGTGGCACAGGACCGGTCATTGTGGCAATCTTTGGGGGAGGCCTATGTTAAGCAGTGGACGTCTTTCGGCTGACATGATGATGATGATGATAATAATGATGGTGATTTTTGAGTCATGTAGCATCGTATACGATATCGCTTATCGTAGGTATACGATTGCAGTATGGATAGTAATAAATGTATGAGATCATTCCCATCCTCAGTCTCATGAGTCTCATGACTTACAAACTGTCACCAGTTTCGTACGAAAACTCAAGTGACTATTTCTATACATTATTATGGTCACGTGACTTATCGCTTATCGTATACGATTGCAGAATGGCATCTTGGCTAGGCCTGGTTCGTCAATTTCGAGGATTTGTCTCTCTCACTCTAATGACGCCTCCGTTTGAGTGACAGAGAAAAAACCTCGAAATTTACGAATTTCGATTTTCGGGGTAGTAGACCTGGAGTTAAAAGGCTACTAGGGACAGTCATGCTTTATACCACGTTACTGATATGATACGCCCATAAATCCTGAAATATTAGTATATACAGGCAGTGAAACTTTGGTGCCAATGACATCATTATGACGCAAATTAATTGGGATACAGGACGTTCTTATAAATTATACACAACGGAATTATTAACTTTTAACACGCTTTGACAGATGCAACAGTTATCACTAGCACATCGAGTTAATAACAATGTTAAACTTCATATTCCACTTTACAAAAATAAATTAAGAAATGTGTTTATTGCACTGTGCGCCCTGTAAGAACCTTTAAAAGCAAATTCGGTTTTGCAAGCCACATTCGTGCTTATGACCGGCGCTCGTGATGGTCATGAAGCCAGGTTTCGCCATTGACGGATACGTCAAGGAGGACGATACCTATATATAGGTATATAAAAACCTTCACCGACATTAGGATGAAATTGTAATTAAACCTTAGTAAAGGACTTCAGCTAGCTAGTTCTTGCAAAAATAGTTCCCGTTTATTTTAGTAACAGCTTCAACTTTGACATCGAAACTTATTTTTCTCTCTAAAAATAAAGTAGAACGTTGTTTTATGCCCTCTCGAGTGTCTCGGTAAAGAACAACACAATAAAAGAAAGAAGTTACTAACGTTTTATGTTTTCTTAAAATAGTTTTTCTTCGTCGGAAGCCATAGAAAGAGTTCGGAGCTGTATTATAAACAATATTGTTATTATAATTAAACGGTTAGACGAACGTGTATTTAGTCACTACGCGCGACATGTTTCGGAGAGCCTAGGTCTCCATTATCAAGCTCTGAGCCGTGTGGTGACGGCAGTAAGGATACATTTGTCACCACCCCAACTCCTCCTGCGGGTGTCGTAAGAGTCGACTAAGGGATTGAAGTGTCACTGACCATTTTTTCGATAAAGATTGATGATGGGCAGCAGCGTCATCATAGTGGAGACATTGCTGCGATCGTCAATCCGCTTGCCCAGCGTGGCGATTATGGGCATTTACCTCCTAAAGCGTCTATACGCATAGTTAATAGGAGAGGCCTAAGTCCTGCAGTGGACTATCATAGGCTGATGATGATATGATGATGATGAGCCCGTGTTCATGTAATATGATATCATACGCGTCGCGTTTGCGTGTTACGAGGCTTGTAACTAATTTGCGTCAGTAATTCATACATAACATTATTTTATTGAATTGTCACTGACCATTATTTAATACAAGATTGATGATGGGCGGCAGCGTCATTATAGTGGACACATTAGTGCGACCGCCAATCCGCTTGCCCAGCGTGGCGACTGGGCATTTACGTTCTAATGCGTCTATACGTATACGCATAATTATTAGGAGAGGCCTACGTTCAGCAATGGACTGATCATCATCATCAGTCTAATACCCATAGTATACAAGTTTTATTTACTTTGGTTAGTTGCTTAACATACGGTATGTTACTGTTCAAACGACTTTTTAGCTCGGTTCAACATAATATCAATCCCGATACTAAAAAAACATTAAAAGTCCGTACGTGACATCATCAGCCTCTCTCAGTCCACTCCTGGACGTAGGTTTCTCCTATTAACTATTCGTATCGACGCATTAAGGTGCATTCGGAACAAACGAGAATTCGCTATTCTATCGTGATTCTATCCCCCACTCTACGAAATTCGATAGTTACAGAAAACGTTATTCGTTGATTTCGTAGAGTGGGGGATAGAATAGCGAATGCTCGTTTGGTCTGAATGCACCTTAAGGAGCAAAATGCTCATAATCGCCACGCTGGGCAAGGGGTTGGCGGTCTAATAAGATGATGCTGCTACCCATCATCAATCTTCTACAAAGGAATATTGATTTAATTCCTTAGTCGACTCTTACGACGCCCACGGGAAGATTTGGGATGGTGAAAAATGATTCTTACTGCTGTCACCACTTAGTAATTATTCAAAGTACAATTTTACTAAATAGTTTGTATGGCCTGCGGACTTGACGTCGTCCCTACATATTTCCTAGTTCCTCGAAGTAATCTCTCAACAAAATCTACTTACAACTAGGTACTATAGAGAACAGTTTCTTTACAAACTGAAATATTTCACTCCTAAGTCCCTGAATTGCTTTTCTTTTGTTTCGCAAGAAAATTGGCAACACTTATAGAATCACCTGTATTTTACTGAAAAAAAACGATGACTAAAAAAAGGGAGCAAATACAATAAATAACTAGGTATTTCTATTATAGTTGCCGATTTCTAAGAATGAACATTTGACAGTTTAGAAATGAGCCTTATACGAGTATGACGTTAAGACTATCGGAAAAATGGTTAAGTTTTACACTCATATTAGTAAGGATTAATCTACTGTCAAAAGTTCATGCTTAGAAATCAGCAACTATAGCACATTATAGCACACACACTGATCAAAAACTTTCGTCTTAAAGCACTGCGGAATATTGGACCAAAAGTTGTCGTAGCTTTCGGAAAGCTGCCCAACTGAGTCCCGTCTGATACGACGAATGGCCATGTTTCTCGAGTGGCGGCCACGTACCGGAAGTAGCAGCGAGTAGGTAGGCCCCCCAAATGGTAGACTGATAACGTGGTGAAGGTCGCAGGAGTCCGCTGGATGCAGGTGGCGCAGGATCAGTCATATTGGCAATATTTCGGAGGGGCCTTTGCTCAGCAGTGGACGTCTTGCAGATGATTATGATGATGCCGTGTAGCGACGGCAGTAAGAATACATCACTACCCCAACTCTTCCCGTGAGCGTCGTAAGAGCCGACTAAGGATTGAAGTGTCACTGACCATTCTTTGATAGAAGATTGTCAAAGCAAAAGTCAAATGACGCTAGCGGATTGGTGATCGCAGTCGTCTGCGATTACCAATCTGCTTGACAGCGTGGCGATTATGAACATTTACCTCCTGATTCGTCGATACGAATAGTTAATAGGAGAGGCCTACGTTCAGCAGTGGACTGAGATAGGATGATTCTGTGTGATGATGATGATGATGACTAGCACATCATCCAGTAACAAGCTTCATGTAGATCTGGTAACATGTCATCTCTTGTTTTACATAGCAAAATAAGTAAAAACCAAGGTTTGCTTAAAACTTGGTTCTGTGTCTTGATAATCCTTTTAATTTTTTTTGGTACAAATTTTCATAGTCTACATACTTACCAGATTTTGTGCAATAATACTGTATACTGAAATACTTAGCTAACGGGTTACATGTACATATTTTGATCTATTTAGAGGATCCTCATCTTGGAGTACCTACCTACCCGCCCGACCAAAGCCCGACGTCACGTTTGCTAAATATTTGAATATATTTGAGTCTCAAGTAAATTATAATTCTCAAGGTGGATTTACACCAAACGAGCGAATGCTCAATTGCTCATTCTATCCCCCACTTCACGAAATAAACGAATTTCGACGAATTACATTTTGCGTAACGAACAAATTTCGTATAGGGGATAGAATGAGCTTTCGCTCGTTTGGTGTAAATCCACCTTAAGATAATGTATGCAGGTATTTTAAATATTTACAGCATATACAATTTCATCCCCCATTTATCGTATAAATCTACATATTCCCATATCAACTTCTATCGGTCAACAATCACGAAGTTTCACTCGCGATATGTATGAAAGAATCGTGCGGGCTCGTTTGGGGAGCAAACAACTCATCAGCAAAACAAACAGCGTTTCAGATACGCGCTCCGGTGTAATGGGTGCCTTTTCTGTGTACTGTAGCCCTACTATGAGTTGGAAAATTAAATTTATTTATGACAAGCACAGTAAACAACCGTTTACAATTGCCGTGTGGTGACGGCAGTTAGAATACATTTGTCACCACCCCAGCTCCTCCTGCGAGTGTCGTAAGAGTCGACTAAGGGATTAAAGTGTCACTGACCGTTCTACAAGATTGATGATGGGCAGCAGCGTCATCATAGTGGACACATTACTGCGATTTGCCCGGCGTGGCGATTATGGGCATTTACTTCCTAATGCGTCTATACGCATAGTTAATAGAAAAGGCCTACGTCTAGCAGTTGACTAACATAGGCTGATGATGTGATGACAGTAAGCAAAGACATAAATAACAAAGTAAATAAGCACAGAATGACAGCTTGCCACAAAAGGGTCACAACTCAGCATCTAGCTGGCAAAGCCAGCGCTGTTCTTCCGTTGCGACCAGGACCCACTGGCCGACGAGGAAAAAAAAGGAGGAGAAGGAAAGTAAAGGATACGTTAGGTTTTTTTACTCGATACGTAATGTATTCTATCGCGCTCGCAGTCGCATTGAAGGTGCATTTAGACCAAACGAGCATTTGCTCAATCCATCCCCCACTCTACGAAATTCTTTCGTTACACAAAACGTGATTCTTCAAAATTCGTTGATTTCGTAGAGTGGGGGATAGAATGAGCAAATGCTCGTTTGGTATAAATGCACCTTACATATTGGAGCGAGCGTGATGTCCTGCTTTACGAATCGAGTAAAACATAACGTTACCGATACTTGCAAAGTCATGGTACGAATACTGTTCTGGATTTTTCGAATCTTTTTAGCTCTGTTTCTGGAATGTTTAACGAACCCTTCGTGGTAAATCGAATTGATATATAAAGTAGACTTCGATGGAATGAACATACAAACAAACTACATCTATGAGGTATTGATTTAATAGGTCGATTTGCGTGAAATGTCCCAAGATATATATTTTTTTATTAATATAGGGAAGCGGATTGATGTCAAGCGACATTTGACACAAATTGACAGTGCTCCCCATCTTTAATCATCCCCACTCAAATTACTTTCGACATTTCTATCTCCCAGAACTTTTGACACTGATAATTTGTTCAAATACTAATCTTAATATCGGGCGTCCGTCAGTGTCTTCGGTTATTAATCCCGAGGGGACAGTCATAAATATGGGTACATTTGTTATTAAACTTGATCCTTATTTCAATGCAATAAGGTGAACTGTTGTACATGTATTTATGCGCTTAGCGGTAATCCTTAGGGTTGAATCCGGGTATATGTCAATGTCTCTCCGGATGACTTGACCCATTCGTGCCATTTCACGCTAAATTGTACGAGATTTGATGATTTTTAGTCAGGTTATAAATGTTATAATCATTTGGTCTGTGAGGTGATATTTTAAATTTAAAATCACTTATTCGTTTAAATAAATAAAAATTCTAGGAGACATTTTACACAAATTGACCTAGTCCCACGGTAAGCTCAATTTAGGCTTGTAATGGGGTAGGTACTAAGCGACGATATTCGCAGCTTTAAAAATAAACCGTCATAACTCAAAATTGTCAAAAATTTAGTTAATGTACTAAAATGCAATAATTATTTTCCATTTACCCGGTCTCTTTCTCAGACCTGCCAAAATAGCGTTACAGAGAGACTATGGCATGAGTTGTAACGTTTAAATGACACGATTCAATTTGTGCTAAAGAGGCAAAATTAAATTATGATCCGATACATGAATAGGAAGGATGCTCATGATGAGAGACATGTCGATACCTACATGGCTTTACTGTATAAAAGATGAGTTAAGTTTATTATAGAATTTGTAAATAGGTCAATTCGAAGTTAACGCGTTTTTAACTTCGAATTCTTCTAAATTTGATAAGTCAACCATATTAAATTAATTTTTTTCAATTATTATAAATAATAAATAAATTAATTAAAAAATTAAAAAACACGACTGCCGTTTTAAGCGAACTGAAAAGTAACAAATAATTCCTTTTTCAAGTTAATTCTCATTAGCGTATCTACATAATAATAGGCGCTTGTCTTATTACTTACTATATTTTGTTTCAATTGCAGTCGGGGAACCTGCATATATTTATATTTTCCGCAATGAAAGGTTCCCCGACTGCAATCGAAACAAAATATAGTAAGTAATAAGACAAGCGCCTATTATTATGTAGATACGCTAATGAGAATTAACTTGAAAAAGGAATTATTTGTTACTTTTCAGTTCGCTTAAAACGGCAGTCGTGTTTTTTAATTTTTTAATTAATTTATTTATTTGAAACCTTTTAGTGAATCTGCAGATTCCTTGAAAGTGGTTAGAATTTCAAAAACCGATTCCGCAGAGGGCTTAAGCTTCACCCCGGGGGCCCGAGGAGTTCCCATCCCGCTAATTTTGGGCCAAACCGAAGGGCACGCCACGTGAGGGCCGGAACATTACTGGAACCAGTTTAAATTTATGTTGAGCGAGTTCGAAGGGCGAGCTTCAGGGTGGGAAGCCGAAAACTGAGCTCGCAGAGGCCCGGACCTTCACTTCGAGAGCCCAAGCACGTAACTTGCAAATGTAAATGAGAGAAATAGCTGCGAGAAAATTGAACTACCATGCTTCTTCAAATCACCCAGCATCTAAAAAGCCGACATCCGCGTAGGGTCCCGGGGAACGACGAGCGAGCCCACACGGTACAACCGTCCCTCCCAACTAATTTAATTAATAATCGAACCGGAGGGCCAAGCGTGCAACGGTTCGCTTCGAAGTCCAACGAAGACTTAACGCCGAGCACCGCGTAGAGCCAAAAGCGGCACTTTGCAAGCCATGAGCCGAGCCCCCAGCCCGGACCACCGGGGTCAGAGGCACAGACTGGAGCGTAACTATCGGGGTGCTTCAAGCGCAAGCCCGATGGTCGGAGTCCCGACGAGCGAGCCCAAGCGGTACAACAGTCTTTCTTAACTGCCTTAACAATCGAATCCAGAGCCCAGCGCTACCACACTACGTGATGGAATAGTGTAACATGAAAACGAATTGGAGATCTGCAGACCCGATGATCGTTTCCACAACCTGCGAAGGCTCGCCTCGTGCTCCGCGTAGGGCCGAAGATCCGAAGTGTCTTGCAAGCTACCAGAGCCCAGCGCTCCTTCGCTTTACAATGGAAAAGTGTAGCATTAGAACGAAAAATCTTTTTGAGAAAATGCGGAGGCTGAAAATGCATAGGGCCGAAGGCCTGGAGTGCCTCCACCCGGCGCGCTTGCCTGCGAGCTGCGTGAGACTAGTTTCCAGGCCAACCTGCCTTCATTCATACCAACTCCCCTGCGCAAATTTTAAGCGCAAATCTGACCCTGATCTGACCAAAAACCAACGGCAGAACGTTCAAAACCTTGCCCCCCCCTTTAGTGTTCCTCTCCAGCACCATATGTCTGACTATGCTCGTTTTCTAGTGACGATGACGTTGTTGTACCTATCGTTTGCTTAATTACTAATTTGACATTTAACAAAAATTGTAGGCTCATATTTTGGATGAAAAAAACCGAATCTCTTATCTCGCAAACTACGTAGGTAAATATTATTAATATATTTCAAGATATTAATTATTAAGATATCATATTGTTAAGATATTTCAAGTTTTAAATTTTATGCGCATGTTACAACACTATTGTGATTGTATTTTAGGGACATTCCTGATTAAATCAAAAGAGCATTCGCTGTTCTAGCACCCGTTCTACGAAATAAACCAATCACGTTTTGTGTACCGATTGAATTTCGTAGAGTGGGAGGTTAGAACAGCGAATGCTCTTTTAGTTTAACCGCACCTATATGCGAACCATATCGTACGTTATTTTGACAACCTTCGTAGCCTAGTTGGTAGTGACGCTGCCTACGAAGGTGGAGGTTCCGGGTTCGAATCCCGGCGAGGGCATTATTTGTGTATTTATTTATCACATTCCTTGGTCATGGCTGTCTATGTATTTAAGTATCTATGTATATGTATCTATCTATTATATATGTCGTCGCCTGGTACCCACATCACAAGCCTTAATTGAGCTTATCGTGGGACTAGGTCGATTTGTGTAAGATGTCCCAAGATATTTATTATTTAGATATTTATTTATATTTTTTGATATTGTATTCTGGCCATTCTCGGCAACGCTGGCCTAAAACTTGTTGGGAACTTTTCATACATCCTTGAATTTCTTCGCAGATGTATGCAAGTTCCCTCACGATGTTTTCCTTTACCGTAAAGCACTTTTTGTACAGTACTGGACTAAATGTTAAGTTCACACCACGATTTTGATAAGAAATCAACTGTTTGGGCTATCATTTTTCCAGCATTCAAGTCGACACTTGTTTCCAACAAATATAATTAGGACTGATTATTGAGCTATTTCTTATTAATTAACGGTTACTTTCGAACAGTTCAGACAACTGAGGCAGCTGTGGCAGCTTTTGGTAGTCATGGCATCATCAAAATATGACAACTTCACTTGCCTATGAATTATTATCGGATCCAATGTATAAAATTGTTCAGATTCTATGGGAAATTAATATTAACTAGCTCTTGAAATTTTACTAACATTGAAAAAAAAAAATATCGGCCGAAAGTCTATTTTGTATCGCAATCATGGAGTGCACTTAAACTTTTGACCGGTACTGTATATCAAACGACATATCGTATATAAGTTTTATTTGAAAAACTCATCGGTTACGAGCCGGGGATTGAACCCACGACCGCTGCGTAGCAGCCGTGCAATTTACCCCTTGACCACAAGCGCGTACATACAATCTCTCTGTTTCATACACACTTAGCGTTCAAGAAGATGTGTCAACGGTGACAGTCCTGTCACGGCTTAGACATTGAAGAAAAACTTCAATAGTGCGATGTAGAACATTTCGAGTTTTCTCTTCAAACATATACTTAAACATATAACTTGTGTATATATTTGCAATCGGCATACAAAATGCTTTAATTTGATACCCAAATCATAGCATTTCGATGACACATTATTCTTTGCGCTTTAATTGTATTTTAATGAACCTGGCTTTTCTAGAATAAGTAACAAACATATAAGTTATATACATATTCGTAATCGTTGTTTAAAGCTCTTCATTTTGATACCAAACTCGATAGATTTCTTTCATATTTATTTTTTTTGGTTAGATAATATTGAATTTTTAGGCCGCCATATTGTTTTTAACGTGACGTCACATATCCTATGTTACCCGCGACGTCACGAGGATTCTAATGATACCTTACACCATTAAAAACGGTTAAGTGGTCACGAAGATCTGCGCGTTTAAAGAAAATATGAAACATACATAGGGGCTGAACACATATACTCTCCTTTTGGCAGTCGTGTAAAAATTAGGGAACCCTACCGAAGTACGAATTTCAAGAAAGGTAAAATAATTAGTCGTTATTTTATTACTTCGGTAGCGATCCCTAATTTTTGTTTATAATAATTGAAAAAAAAAACAAATATGGTTTATTTATCAAATAACAAAATGAGAGGGTGTAATAGAAAGTTGCAATCGGCAGGGCAAAGATTTCCTTTATTGGTTAGATCATCCTACAAAATTGCAAAAATAAGAACCACCCTAGTCTAACTATTTGCTAAAGTACAGTCTCCATCAGAGACGTGTATATCAGGGCGGCCACGGCGCTCAAAAATATCTGAGCAAGCACTCCAACGACACGACAATAAAGGCCTGCTCAGATATTTATGGGCACCCTGGCCGCTCCGATATATCTGATGGCGACTAACTTTTGAAATAACTACGCTAAATATTAACATTTATTAATAACAGTGAGAAAATAAAATAACTCGATTTTTGTTCAAAGCAAAAGTATTGATAAGAGCGCCATCTGTAAAATTCACCTGACACTTCCAAAGATTGTTGTGAACTCCCAACCTGAATGCTTTGTTCACGGCGAAGTTAAGTTGGAAA
>JALPQI010012481.1:0-28242 GCA_025490895.1 Thaumatotibia leucotreta | reverse complement strand
GATTATGAAATAATTCAGGTTTTTAGGATTGTTTACATTGTTGATGGATGCCACCCTTCCCAAACGTGCTTACAGCATTACCGCGCTCGACGGCAAGCGAAATTCTTTGGACAAGGTGAGAACTGGAACGGGGAACAGATTCGTAAGCTAGTTCTAAGTTGCAAGTTGGTTTCAGATGTTTGATCTTGGCAGCGTTCTCAGAGGCCGCGCCTGGCTCCTTTGCAATGTCTGCGACAGATGCGAAGGTCCAAATATACTGCGCAATTGCCCATACTTAGCACCCCACAGCAGGCAGCGGCCCCATGCCCAGGGAACCAGCGTTAAGTCGTCCGGTCTCTTGCCATCTGTACGGCTTAAGTCCTGAAGCTCTGCTATGCAGGCAACATTCGGCGAGAGTCGAGACCAAGTCCTTAATCACTTGGTGTCTCGAACGCCCCGCAGAACGGGAACAACTCAGTCCGTAGTGCCCATTCACCTCTACTAACGCTCTGCATATGCACAGATGGGGTTCGCACACCTTGGATCCCACCCATTCTCAATGTATCGTTAATCGAGTACCTTTTCCTAGTTGTGGCGATAGTAGTGCATGGAACCAGGCCCAGAACTCGGGCTGCCTCATCGCTTTAAACCGTGTGATATCCACCACAACACTAGTTAGCACCTTCCAGAATGCTGCTAAATGAGCGCAAAACATCAGCCCATAGCTTTTGAGAATTGGGATTGTTCGAATACGCTTCCCCCAAAGAGCGAACCGATCACACGTCCAGAGCCTTTCTCACGAAAGGTAGACTTATAGACAAGATTTTAGCAAAAATGACGACCCTAGCGTCCCTTACAGCATACAGCGAATCTCAAGACCTCCGAAACGAATAGGGAATGTCGTTTTGCACTACTGCGTTTCGTCAAGAACGTTGAGACAGTTCCTAACCTTTGCTTAAGCAAATTGTCATAATTTAACAGCCTCCTGTTGAAACATCCAAGTTGAGACTGTGCTTAAAGTATAAGTTAAGCGCGGCGTTGTACTGGTAAGGCAGTTGCGTAGAAGCACCAACGGCTCATAGCTGCTCTAAGCACTCAGAAGCAGCCCTCAAAGGCACCGTCTTAGCCTAAAGCTCCGAGCTCACTCCATCAAACTACTCTGATTCCTGACAAGACAGATTCGAAGTCTGACAGGCCTACAGGCATAAAAATCGCACTTCGAAGAATTTACGTCTATTACCACATGATTGGCGAAAGGCTGCGGACGTCATTGAGCACGATATTGGACTCACCTCCCCATCGTCCAAATACCAGACGTTTAAAGGTGACTCCAATGTTGTGATCAGGCCCTGGCCAAGCAACACACGAGGGATCTCAAGGAATCGCCTTACTGAGCCCGACCATCGAGGAAATTGCATCCTCATCATAGAACAGAATACTTACAGATGCATATCACTAAAAGAGAAAGAGGAACTAAATGAAAGTTGGCAATGTTAGTATGCCAAGTGAATCATCTGCGAAACGTGGGTTGGCAAGTGATATTCGGTAAAATGAAATTCTGTAGAAAGACATTATACCCTCAAACATACATATGCAATTACCTGCATATAGCGCAAGTTCGTAAAAACTTTGTATAAATAGCTTTTTTCACTTTATCCTGTCAACGGTCACTTTACCCTGCAGAGTGATGGCAGGATAAAGTTACACAGGGTGCAGTGAAAAGTCGACAAACTAGATATTATCTCCTTAACTGTTAATAATATAAGTATCATAATTTTAGTATATATAGTTATACCCTAATGGAATATTAAAATAGTATAAGTAAGAAACCAGCCGTATTAATATTGTAAAATAAGCATGCCAGGATAAAGTGTACATACTTGTTACAAACTCCGAACGTCACACTTCAAAAACTTGTCGACACAAAACAGGTGCACTTTGTGCAGAAACCTTTCCACCAGCGGCTAGAACCATACTGAAGACATGTTTTGCATCAATTAGGTTCTCAATAAGACTTTCTATGTGTGTGTGACGTGCAATACCGCGAACGCACAGGATACAGAGAAAATATCGCTGGACAAACTTCGAACGTGAATATTTATGTTAAAAGTAATCCAAACATCCTGTGTAACGTCATATTTAATAATGTTATAGTATAGTTTCTATTAAAAACCAAGTTTCAGTATCATACAACTGTAGTTAAATAATCTAAAGAGCTAAAACTGGAGCAGTGTCGTGTTTGGACAAGGCAGGGTACAGTAGAAAACGGCATTCTTCATTTTTTTTTTACAAAAGTACCATATGTATAGAAAAATACTGTTTTGGCCTCGATGTGTAATATTAGTGTCTATTTGTAAAAAAAAATATTATGTGTGCAACATACATATTTCATATACTTTCTATTCAAAAACATAACGGCAGGGTACGATGCCACTATTTTGAGAATTACCGCTCCATGTTTGCATTATTTTCTATGAAAAAAAACACCTGACCCGTTTTCTTTGCCGGTGTGTGTATCTTTCACATATTGTAATTGTAATACAAACCGTAATTGTTTCAGCACTGATGAGCGACGACAAACTCTTTGACATCCCCCAGAATCTGCTAGAAAAGGACTCTGTTATGACAACAATACATTTTCTCGAGCAAAACGATACATTTTCTCGAGCAATGTGAAGTTAAGTACTGGTCACACCGGAGACCAGCAGAGAAACAACTCGCATTGTAGGAACACTATACCAATTATTGGTACATATTGGTACCCTAAGCTACTCTAGAACAGAACCATGTCAATTCAACAAGTAGAAAATAATTTTTCATAATTTTCTTTATAAAGTCACCTTGACATAGTTTAATTATATTTCTATATAATTTCCCTTTAGGTATCGTAAATATATACAATCTCTTATTTCTTAATAAACTATTTAACCAAATTGAAGTTACACATACTTACTAGTAATATATTATAATTAGAAGCCTCAAGCGATCATGCTACATATGTTTAATTTTAAGAAAACCTAATATTTAAGCTCATTTAAGTGAACTGTATTGTTTTTATGAGTAGTTGAATAATACAGAAATCTGTAATCTCATAGTTCCAGAGTGGTCTAGAGGGTTCAACAAACATCTTTCTAAGGATGCATAATTCCATTAATTCGATTTTTCTTTATACCCACTCGTACGTACCACCTACCCTGCTTGCGACCACGGGTATAACGTCATGCCCGAAACGTCAAAATAATATTAAACGTAAGTTTATGCGAATTAAGTTCCATTTATTGTTAAAATACTCGTACATACTTTTTAAAAATAGAACGGAATAGAAAAGATTAATTTTTATTCCCATAAAGCACACATTACAGAACAGCAAATGTAAATACAGTGGAAACATTGTCTGAGTTAAAAGTAAAAATAAAGAAAATTATTTTTATAATCGTTGTATTGAAAGCCTAGTCTGGTGGCATAAGCCCATAATTATGATGGTCTTGCTGTTGCCGTTAATCGTGCTACGCGTCGCTTCCGCCTTCGCGTATTTGCGAGAATGTGACGCCAAAGTCGATAAACGATAAACATGGATCCATCATAAACCTACTGAGAAATTAATCCATTATAACCTAGCGGTGCCATATGGCACAGACCATTATTTGGAAATAAAAAAAATGTATAAAGGTTCAAGAATATCACCATTGGCATCGCAAACAATATTCTAGAAAATTTACTAAGACGAAATTTTTCATTTTTTTCTGAGACGTAAAAAAGTAATGGGTATAATGGGTTAGGTATTGAAATAAAATATTCTGTAGCACTTTATGGCAGTGCCTTAGAAACCAAAGAAACCTTGCTCTCCATAACATAATTATGGAACTCATGTTTATCTAACTGGGTCAAGGTAACGCAAGTTCATTTGTAAAATAAAATACCACGTTCTAGATTAGTGGAAGGTGATTTTCAATGAACTCTTTCATTATTAATATGTTTTGACAACAGAACATTGCAATAAGTTGATTATTGAAGCGATTCGCTTTTATTTGAATTTTAAACTCCTGCTAAAGAATATTTTAACACAAACCGTCGTCATGCCTATTTTGATAGTAAAAAGACATTTTGAAAACTGTTCTTGACAATCTTTCTGAGAATGTGTCGTTTGCTATTTGCTTGCAGTAATTTGATAAATAATCTGGGCACGCAAAAATACATGCAGGGCTTCACAAAAGTTATTTATTTCCGTTATTAAAATGAGGTAGGTATGTCATTGATAATTATACGATCGAATTACGAAATTGGATCCAATACCCAGCTGTAGTAATTGTGCAAACAGACGCACAATGGAAACTACGCAGTATTCCCTCGGTTGTTTATGTTTTACTGAAGTTGTTTTGTAATAAAAACTAAATTTGTCAGGCTCCGTAGCCTAGTTGGTAGTGACCCTGCCTACGAAGCTGGAGGTTCCGGGTTCCAATCCCGTTAAGGGCATTATTTGATTTATTTATCACAAATATTTGTTTCTTGGCCGTGACTGTTTATGTATTTAAGTATCTATATGTATCTATCTATTATGTTTATCATCGCTTGGTACTCACATCACAAGCCTTAATTAAGCTTACCGTGGGATTAAGTGAATTTGTTTAAGATGTCCCAAGATATTTATTCATATTATCATTTATCCTGTAACTGACGAGCCGATTGCAAAGACTACCTACCGTAGCTGCTCAGCATCAGGCGGGGTGCTTGTTAGTGACCTTCGTACAATATTGATTGACAGATTCCAAGAACGGCATTTAACCTTGCTATGTCATCATGACAGTCGCGCCCCCAGAACTAAACCTACCAAGTAATTTACCGAAAACCGCCCAACCTATCAATTAAAATGTATGACTTTTTTCTTTCATAAAAGGTTTAAGTTGTAACAACATAAATGTTGCCGTAGGATCATTTTCCATTACGTAAAAATGGCTAATAGGTCTAGCCGCCCAAGGTCGTTTTCCATTCAGTTCCTGTGAACGGCGGCGCCAAGGGACCGGCTTCATTCGTTCATTCCATTCATTAATTCATTTTGTAATAGTGTGTTATGTATGCAGTAGAGACCGAGATAATAAAGACTCCCATGAGTTAAAACCTGTTAAGTATTTGACTTATTTTGGAAAATGTATATCCTGATATACATAACCGGACACCCATTATTTGTTTATTTTTTCTACCCAAAACATCGGGCGAATGACCAGGAAAAAGGGTTGCTTCCAAAAAGGGATTATAAAACCAACTCTCAATTGAACACAGCGAAATAGGTATTAATTTTTTTATCATCAAATATTTTTTTGCTCTTCTGTATTCAAAATGTCGACGGAATAACTTTAAACTAAGCAATATTTATTGTTAAATCGTGTCTGTCTCCCATAAAGCGTCCCTCTAGAGGTTTATTTCAGGAATTTCGTTAACGTTATTGCGTACACTGGAACACTGTTTTCTACTCGAAGTTATTGCGAAATTGGATTATGTGGATGCGGGTTTTCCAGCGAAATATTATCGTCTTCTGTAATAAATTATGCAAAATAAATTGGCAATTGAAATAGAGTAGTATATTTGTAAAAAAAATACCTAATAGGTACCTAATAACAAAAAATGTCGACAATAGCTGTGCAATCTTAACTTTAATTATGATAATAAGAAGGAAGTACAATCTATTTAAAAACGAATTATCGTACATTAATAATAGATACATCAACATTCTTGTCACGATAGGTTGTTAAACATTGTGCTAAATTTAGCAGAGCTAAATCGAGATGTGTGCACTAAGACAAGCGGATGTTGCCTTGATGTGTCAAGATATACATACTTAGTAGGCTAATAATAGTGATAAATCACCAGGAAATTAGACTAAACTAAGTTTATTTTTCATATTTTTATTCTCAAAACTGCATAATTTATATACTTACTTACCCCCTTATTCATAAACGTCTGTTAACATAACAAGCCGCTAACAATTGTTTGTCTCTTTCGGTCTTAACAATGTGTCCATGAGAGCAAAAGGGACAAACAATACTTAGCGGCTTGTTAAGTTAGCAGACGTTTATGAATAAGGGGGTTACTCCGCTGGCTCAGCGACCCAAAGTGGATCTTGGCCTCCGATACGAGTTGACGCCAATGCGCCCGGTTCTGTGCGATCTCCTACCGGTTCTCTGCATTCAGGGCGCGTAGGTCCTTCTCCACCTCGTCTTTCCAGCGGTATCTTGTTCTACCAACCGGTCTGCGTCCACTGGCTCTTCCTAGGAAGGCCTTCTTCACCGCTCTGCCAACTGGCACCCTGAACACATGTCCATAATTTATATACATAAATTAAATCTAACTTACCTAATCTATATATAAGATGGGCTTCTTTGCCATTGTACCGAGGATGCTGGCAGCATTTCCTCGCTGTATCGCAATGCTGATGTGTTGTGCGAGGAAAGGTGGGTTTACACCAAAAGAGAGAATGCTCATTCTATCCCCACTCTACGAAATTCGTTCGCTACGCAAAACGTGATTCGTCGAAATTCGTTGATTTCGTAGAGTGAGCATTGCATAGCATTCGCTCGTTTGGTGTAAACCCAACTGAAGCCGATTTCAGCAAACAATTTGCATGCGCTGGAACCTTATATCAATTAATTACGATAAAAAATCGGCATTTTCTGTAATATAATATTTTACAAAAAAAATATTTGCCAACTTTAATTAGACCGATTTTTCGTTTGGCAACTAGGTAATATAAGTTAGGTAGGAACATGAAAAATTATCGAAAGAAACGTCTACGTAATCGTACCGAATTATGGCAAACAAATGCCATAATTCGGCCAAATGAAATGGCATATCCAACGGCTAAGGAAATAATAGTTTGGAAAATGATAATAAGTATGGCATAAAGTTTTCGGCCACATTTTAGTAAACCAAAAAATAAGTACAATCATGTAGACGAAATCAAAATAAGTGGCAGTGAAAAGGTGAATCAGAAATACTTATAGCTTAATCTTTTCAAGTGAGAGTAAATAGTAATTACCTACTTATAATGCTTTTGTCTTTAAGAGCAATGACAGTAAATGTTATATTTGTATAAAATGACTCATCGCAACAATATTGATATTCAACAAAATATGAATATTCTTAAAATAAACCATTATCTTATCTGTTATCAGTGTAATAACCTGCTTATGGAGTGGTTTGATCAGTGTGTTATAAATAGCACCAGTTTTACAAGTGTTCGGTGTAGTGGCAACACTTTTGGCTTCCTGACACAACTCATCATCATCATATCAGCCGAGATACGCCCCTAAATATCCCCTATTGCCACAATGACCGATCCCGCGTCACCCGCATCCAACGGACTCCTAAACTTTATGTTGCGTGTTAAAAGAATTTCGTTACGAAGAAAAAGTTACGTCCTTTTTATCGGTTTGTTATACAACGGTTACGTTACAACTAATTAATATAGTACAGCGCTTCAGGACTATGAACGAGGTAGAAGTAGAAATTGCATAAAATTTCAATTTATGTAAACGAAGTCATTAATTTTTCACAATTTAGCGAGCCATGTCTTAGAAAAAATATTACACAATCACATTTAAAGGCGAACCCTGATGTGTATAGTGTACAAATATCCTTACCAAGTAGCTGTTAAGTCCTGTTTGTAGTTAAAATATCAGTGCTAAATACTTAATCGTGAAAATTCTCTCTCTCTGTGCTTTGCGTTTAATACTTAATCGACTGGTAGGCAATGTCCCATGGCATTTACTTCTCCACTTCTACGTTAAGTATTTTGTGTAACAAAATTTAAATCAATAATGTTTTAAATCAATACAGAGACAGATTCTTGATGAATTAAAATAATTTAATACTGAGTTGATTTATTGTGTCAAAACGTAACGTCGATAATCGGTCATCATACTTAGACAGAATGTAATCGAAAGGAGTAATTAGCAGCCTTCCGCGAGCTTCGAAACCAGCTTTAGAGGATTATTTGTCTCTGTCACTTTGATGATGCCATCGCTTGAATGACAGAGACAAATCCTCCAAAACGAATTTCGAAGTTCGCGATAGTAGCTGGCCTACCGGCGAACTCCGAAGTTCGGAAATTTCGGTGATTTTTCCATGTCGCACCAAAGAAAGTGTCATTAGAATGAAGAGACAAATCCCTGAAATTTGCGAACTTCGGATTTCGCGGTAGGGCCGTAATAGCACATTACGACACAAGTGCGAAAAACATGAAATACGAAATTCGTTTTTGCATGTGTCTCGTACGACGTTTTTTAGTACGGATGGCCCTCCGAAGTTTTGGACCTGACGTAAAATGACACACTTCTCGCACTAGAGCCTAAAAAAGGCACCATCTGAACTAAAAATTACTTTTTCCTAACTAGTGTGGAAAAGTAAACTTTTATGAAAAAAGTCGTTCGATACACGTGTAAAAACATTTTTTTTCCCACTTGTTTCGAAATGTACCTACTATTGCCATCGATATAGTTGTGCATGTCTGCGGCCAGCTTTATCGCATAGGCGAAAACAGCCGTAACCCAGTTGGCTAACTGTAAACTGAATTAGGTTAAACGTTAACGCAAATAAAGAGTTTGACGTAAGCCGGGGCAGCTGCCATTGTATTTACTTTCGGGGCTCCTACTCCGGTCTTTTCTGTGAGAACATTTATCGAGAAGTCGTGAGAAGCTTCTTTGAGAAAACTTGTTATTAAGAAAGAAAGAAATAGTATTTACTCAGGACGCTAAACTAGAACATTATGTATCATTCATTAAATAAAACAAACAAAATAAACCTAATTACAGCGTCACTGAAAAGGCTGCCACTCAGCATGTGTCAGAAATCAGAATACCGTGCGCTGGTCTTCCCTGGAAGCCCTTTCTTGCACGTGACATACAAAGGTGTAAATTACAGTTGGAGGAATGTTCACAAAAACAACACAACTGTTAGACTGGTGAACACTTCTGAAAGAACATTTATAAACATGGATATGACGCGCTTGAAGCTTGAGAATCTAAATAAGTTGGAACCCTTTAAACGAAGCGTGAAGAAGCATCTAGCGGGCCAGCAAGGCGGTGGCAACTAACAGGTTACTGGTTGTCTCCTGTTCGTTGCCGCCGCGATTTGGGCTCTACTTTTCACTTACGATCAGGTGGAGTGGAGCCACTTTGTTGTGCCAACATAAAAAAAAATCACTCGGTCGATTCTAGCTCCGGGTCGTATCAGTAAACGTAGGTACATACCATGAGTTGAAAAGTAAAGGATACGTTAGGATTTACAGGATTCGTAACAACTGCTTTACGTATCAAGTAAATCCTAACGTTACCGATACTTGTAAAGTACTTCTACTGATTCTTCAAAAAAATTTCTGTCCAACAATAGGTTAGGCAGTAAGAATAGGGGACAGATTTAAAAAATATACCTAGGTTCGTATTGTCGGCCTTTTTCAGTGGCAAAAGTTGTTAAACGTTTAACTTAGTAACACAAAAATTGTGAGTTTAAATATTATTTTCATTAAAGGCCTTTAATGAAGTAGGTACATTTTTAACAATCGACCCTACTAGTGGATACACCTAGTAGGGGCTCGTACCCTAGCCTTGGTCTATACTGGGTTCGTTTACCTCGTGCGTCACTGTACGCACTACCGTCTCTCGATGTATCGACGGTGTTGAATGACATCCACAGTGGTCATGAGCTGCCGCCACTTCATTAACGCGGACTTACTTTGCATCTCTCCCGCTCCTACTCGCGTATTGGTGCGAGCAAGCCGGGTAGAAAGTAAGTCCGCGTAAACGCCGGACCATGTTCAGCACGTGTACGTGAGCGTGTACGTGACGTGCGCGTTGTAGCGTTAGAAATGTCATAATAGATGGCACACTGCTATGTCACGCAAGCGGTGTGTAATCTAATGACATTTGCATACGCTACAACACGCACGATACGAATACGCGAACGCGTACGTGCTGCACACGCATCCAGTGTGCCTTAGCTTTAAGTCCGTGTTAATCTAGCGGCGGCAGATCATGATAAGCATACAGAATCCTTACCATGAGTTGGCAAATAACGTTTACGATAGCGTTTACTCGTTACTAAAGCAATAAAAGTGAGGACCTAAAACTTTAAAAACAAACGAAACAACCCTGTCTACGAATTAAAATTTAAGTTTATCAATTTAAGTATTAAATGTCGACGGTGTTCGGTCGGTCGGGAAAAAATACCCAAGCTTTCCAACGCCGGAGGTGGGTTTTGAACCCACGTCCTCAGCCTTCGCGGCTGGTGCCTAAACCACTCGGCCACGTCAGTGTGTTACTGCTTAAAAATACAACTAAAAAAAAATAAGAAAGCAATTTAAGTTGTGCCACAAAAAAATAACCCCATCAAATTAATTTCGTATCTATTTATTTTTTGAACAATATTTAAGAAGTACTTACACGCTTTCGGTTAATTTAAGGTTCAAGGTAGCCTTCGGATTATTCAGTATTCCTATAGTCAAGTTTCAAATATCTTCATATACACGGTGCTCGTGAGCATTCCGAAAGATTTTAATGCTGAATTCCTGAGCTTAGAATACCTATTTAATGTTATATAAAATTTCCTGGATTCGGCTTGGTTCCTGAGATAATTAACCTTTTTTCGAAAAAAGTTTTTTGACGAAACTCGTCATAAAACTTCGTACTGTATGTAACGACTAGCCTCCATCGATCTTCAAACCTAATTTACTTACGTCATTCTGTGTCTACGATTGTAACGTGTCACTTATGCCCTATTGTAGTTGATGATAGTATTAATCATGCATCGACTGCCCTGGATAGCCTTATTACAGTGTGGTGTATCGATATTAAAGATGGAGTTTTATCTAGAAACGTCTAAAAAGAGTGTAACTATAGTTGTGTACAGTGTAGTTAGATACAGTACAATACAGGATGTTACAAAAATGGTGATACAAGATATTAAAAAACCGGCCAAGTGCGAGTCGGACTCGCGCGCAAAGGGTTCCGTACCATTATCAATTTATTATTAAAAAAATACAGTTAAATCAACCTACCTCAAAAACTATAGGAGATTATTTAATCAAACCAAAAATCGTTGATAGAGTTTATTAATGTGCATAACATATATTTTTTTTAGAATTTTATATCGCGTAGTTTAAAAAATAGAGAGGGGGGACACATTTTTCAGACTTTGAGAGCTGATATCTCGAAAACGATTTGCTTAAATAAAAATGAGATTTATAAACCTTCATATCATTTTTAAAGACCTTTCTATTAATACCCCACACGCTTATATACAACTATTTTTTTTTTCTATCCCTCAGTTACATGTATGGAGGGCCCCCACCCCAATGATTTTTTTTACAATTTAGTATCATAATCCTGTAGCGGTTCATACAACACATATTTTTACCAAATTTCGTTACTGTAGCATTTATAGTTTCCGAGTAAATCGGCTGTGACAGACGGACAGACGGACATGACGAATCTATAAGGGTTCCGTTTTTGCCATTTTGGCTACGGAACCCTAAAAATGAATCTATTAATGATTTTGAACAACTTTTACTATGGGACCAAATATGAAAACTCAAAAAAAAAATCGACGCGCTCGTACATTTTAGTCAAAACCTATCTTAGCCCATTTCTATGGAAGTGTCATTTTTTTCTTGAGTTTTCACATTTGGTCCCATAGTAAAAGTTGCTCAAAATAATTCATAGATTCATGTTTTATTATCTTGTAACACCCTGTAGTACATTACTGGCCGTGTAGTGACGGCAGTAAGAATACATTTATCACCACCCCAACTCTTCCAGTGGGCGTCGTAAGAGTCGACCAAGGGATTGAAGTATCCCTGACCATCCTTTATAAAAGATTGATAATTGGGCAGCAGCGTCATCTTAGTGGACACATTACTGCGACCGCCAATCCGCTTGCCTAGCGAGGCCCCCGCAAGGTAGACTGATGACTTGGTGAAGGTCGCAGGAGTTTGCTGGATTCGGGTGGCACAAGACCGGTCATTGTGGGAATCTTTGGGGAAACCCTATGTTCAGCAGTGGACGTCTTTCGGCTGATATTCTTTTGCGGCTTGTACGTTTCTACGCGTAATGGATCTTTTCGATATCTGCTGCCAACTGTACAACCCCCTACATTCCATACTTATAAATAATGCCACCATTACCTTAACACGTGCACCATACAAAATTAACGTCGCCCCGATTCCGCCTCCCTTGACCCAATGACTACCTACTCATAACTGTTGCCTTGGCCCTTTTCTGAAGGTTTTATAAGGTAATGTATTTACAAGAAGATAACGGAATTAATTTATGGGTGAAAGACGGCCAAGTGCGTGTCGAACCTAGCGTTGAAAATTTCCGGATTAAATCCCGTTCTTTTCCTTAGGTACTAGGTAGTTTTTTCTTCGTTTTTTTTTTGAATAAACCAATTAAAGTTTCCACTTTAATTTTTAACTCTAACCCATTGCATTAGATGGAAGGAGTGACTGTGATAGTGACAATGATTATTTATGTAAAAACTCGAAAAAAAACTAAATTTTCATACATAAATATTGATTTAAACTTTCACGATTATCACTCATATTTTAAAGACAAGCGGGTCTTAATCGCGTAAACTTACGTTTAATTATATATTGACGTTTCGGGCATGACGTTACACCCGTGGTCGCAGGCAGACTGGCGAGAGAATTGTACATTTCGATATAAGTGCAAAAACATTTTTTTTCGACGAGAGTGGAAGTTGGAGCTCGAGTGAAACGAGGACGACAATCACCCGAGTTAAAAAGAAGATTTTTTTTCACGTGTATCGAACGACTTTTTTCATAACAAGTTCCATAAAAAGAGAAATTTACGCATGTGAAGCGTGCGCAAAGTTTACTTTTCCACACTAGTTAGGACCGGGTGTCCATGGGCGACGTTAATCACTTTCCATCAGGCGATTCGTCTGTTCGTTTGCCACCTATAGCATAAAAAAAAAGACCCGTTTGTTTTTTAAATACGATTTTCATACATTCCCGATAAAGCATTTGATTTTTTCCGACATGTTCAACGCCATTATTTTTGTGTAAAGTGTGATTACGTCGGTGGTTTTTATTTTAGAATAATATTGTACATCTTGCACAAAGGATCATGTTATAAATAGGTTTAATTTTAAGTATTTCTAGAAATAAATATTTTGCACGGCCTTGTTCATGTTACAAAGGATTGTAATGTCAATGTCAATATTGTCATACCATTGACCGGATGGCGCTGTGTTGCCAACTTGGAAATTTCTGTAATACTGCATTCATTTTTAGTTTTTTTAAGGCCGTGTCACACCAACTATAGTGGCCCACAAACGGTCTCGCCGGAAGATCAGCGCTTACTTCCGGGTTAGCATTATGCTGAGGCGAGACCTTTTCGTGCTAAACTATCCATTTTATTGTTTTTATCACTAATTTTATGTTATTTTTATTTTTTACCATGAATAAATAATTTGAATTTGAATTTGATACATTATGTAGAACTGAATTTTCTGCTCTTCATAACGGCGAGAAGATTCGCACGATTTTTCTTAATTTAACAATTTTAGGTACCTATAATGATTTATAAACTGACTGGGTCATCGGCGAACAGTAGACATGGCGAAATTAGAATGGTTCTGTTGTCCGAAAACAAAGTTAAAAATTCCTACGTTGTTGTTGTTGTTTTCCTGGCCATTTTTTCCGCAACTCGACATCATACGTACCTATTTTGCGTAGTCCCAACGCTGGCCCAGTACTTGTTGGGAACTTCACATACGCCCTTGAATTTCTTCGCAGGTGTATGAAGGTTTCCTCACGATGTTTTCTTTCACCGTAAAGCGCTTGTGAATATTAAATAATATTTCGTACATAAGTTTTTAATAAACTCATTGGTACGAGCCGGGGATCTAGCTCACGACATCTGCGTAGCAGCCATGCGTTTTTACCACTAGGCCACAAGCGCTGACTACGGCGCGTAGCAAAACTAGCAAACCGAACGAGGATTTAAAGCATCCTTTTGGGTTTTGGGTTACGCTTTTCGTAGCAAGGGGTCTCGAAACAACCTCGTAGCATTATTTGCATTTGTATTTGTAGCACGGTAGCACGTACATTCGTAGCAATTTGGCAATTTCATTGATATTATTTCATGAGGAAATAAGGGCAGGGGGCAACTGTGTACAAAAACATGTATTTGAGCAAATTATTGCTTTGTCTAGAGCCCCAATACATTTAAGAAAGGGACAACAGCTTCACTTATAATACCTACGTATGAAAAATTGGCGAAAACAGGGTTTCGTAGTCTCCTGTTTTCTTAATAGACCAATGATAAAATTTATATCAAAATCAATTTCATATGTTTTTTTTATATAAGAAAAATTTAGATACTTTCTTAATAGACCAATGATACAATTAATGTTTTATTTTTTTTTATATAAGAAAAATTTAGATACTTTCTTGATAGACCAATGATACAATTTATATCAAAATCAATTTCATATGTTTTGAAAAATTTACACAGAGTGTCTGTAACGCACTTAAAATTTGACTATTTTGAACCTATGTTTTTGAGGGTTCTAACTAATTTCAAAGCATAGCATACCGACACAAGACACATACCTCGCAAAAGTAGATGTTATTGTAAAAAAATGCTGAAATGTAGGGATTATCCAGGTAGAAATCAAGCGTACGTGAAGAGAAGCCTATGGTCAGCAGTGAGTGCTCACGGGCTAATGCTGATGATTTTGATGAATCAGGGGAATACGTTTGCAAGGAAAAAGGCAGCTCCCGTTTTCTCTTAATATTTCAACACATAACACATTCCTTTGACGTCAAATGCCTAAAGAAAAATACAATCCAAATAAAAGAATTTCAGGAAATTTCACAGTCATTACGCTGACTGAGTCAGCTTATTTCAGAGAACAAGTAACAACACATTGGCTGCAGAACAAATTGGTGACGTGTTCAAGTTCGCGATACCAACGGCACATCTGTCCTAGATAAATTAATAATTAAATCTCATGGGACATTCTTAGCAAGTAAGCCAGTAAGCCCTAGCTTTTGCTATGGGACTTAGCGTATTAAGCGAGTACACGCTAAGCAACTTACTATCAAATAAGCCTCAATTAACTCATTGTTAAGTTTTTTTCGAGATTTCTTGGTCGTCTTACTATCCCTAGTTAGTATCATGTTCTTAATCCACGACTCAGATGCCACCTGTATACTTAACACATGATTGGCGCGATAGTATCTCGCCGCGAGATAGTCTATCCGTCCCTCTTTTGTTAATATAGCTAGTGAAGGACGGGAGATCTATCTCGCGTCGACGTACTGTCGCACCAATCATGTGCTAAGCCTGCTGTATGTATAACATCATCATCATCATCATCATATCAGCCGAAAAACGTCCACTGCTGAACATAGGCCTCCCCCAAAGATTGCCACAATGACCGGTCCTGCGCCACCCGCATCCAGCGGACTCCTGCGACCTTCACCAGGTCATCGGTCCACCTTGTGGGGGGCCTACCCACGCTACGCCTTCCGGTACGTGGCCGCCACTCAAGAACCTTCCCGCCCCAACGGCCATCGGTTCTACGCGCAATGTGCCCCGCCCACTGCCACTTCAGTTTAGCGATTCGGAGAGCTATTTCGGTTACTTTGGTTCTGCTGCGGATGGTCTCATTTTTAATCCGATCACGCAGAGAGACTCCTAGCATAGCCCTCTCCATTGCCCTTTGGGTGACTTTGAGCCTTCTTATGAGACCCATTGTAAGCGGCCACGTTTCAGTACCGTATGTCATCACTGGCAACACACACTGATTAAAGACTTTCGTCTTCAAACACTGCGGAATATTGGACGAAAATATGTGTCGTAGCTTCCCGAACGCTGCCCAACCGAGTCGGATTCGACGATTGACCTCTTTCTCGAAGTTGGACCTACCTAACTGAATAGTTTGCCCTAGGTATATGTATTCGTCTACAACTTCGAGTTTAAAGTCTCCGATTATTACGGGAGTTGGTGCTACATGGGAATTCGACATGATTTTCGTCTTATCCATGTTCATCCTAAGACCAACTCGCTCAGAGGCTTTACTGAGGTCAACGAGCATAGTACTTAAGTCCTCCAAGGTCTCAGCCAAGACTACTATATCGTCAGCGAATCGAAGGTGAGTGAGGTACTCGCCGTTTATGTTGATACCCAGCCTTCTCCAGTCCAGAGTCTTAAAGACATCCTCCAGTGCAGCGGTAAACAGCTTAGGGGAGATGACATCTCCTTGCCTAACTCCCCGCTGCAGCAGAATAGTCTTCGAGCTCTGGTCTTGGAGTCGGACTGACATTGTGGCGCTCTCGTACAAACACTTCAACACCTCGATATAGCGGTAGTCGACTTGGCACCGTTGGAGAGACTGTAGTACTGCCCATGTTTCGATCGAATCGAAGGCTTTCTCGTAGTCCACAAACGCTAAACAGAGGGGCAGGTTATATTCTTCGGTCTTCTGTATAACCTGGCGAAGCGTATGGATGTGGTCTACGGTACTAAAGCCTCTTCGGAAACCGGCTTGTTCGGGAGGCTGGAAGTCATCAAGCCTGCGTGCAAAACGATTCGTAATGACTCTTGAAAACAGCTTATAGACATGGCTCAGAAGTGAGATGGGTCGGTAGTTCTTCAATAAAGCGTTGTCACCTTTTTTGAAGAACAGTACCACCACACCTCTGTTCCATGCCTTTGGCGTTCTCCCTTCCAGTAAGACGGAATTGAACAACTTCTGAAGGGCCGTAAGGATCGGTTTACCACCCGCCTTCAGAAGCTCAGCTGTAATTCCGTCCTCCCCAGGCGCCTTGTTATTTTTGAGCTGTTCAAGAGCCATTCTAATCTCGCACAGGCTGATGTCCGGGATGTCTTCTGTATAGTGTCGGGTCAGTCTAGCTCTGAGGTCTTCCGCTAGATCAACTTCGGGTCTGCTAGTTGACGTGTACAGCTGTCCATAAAAACCCTCTATCTCACTCAGCAGCTCAGATCTGGATGTGACGATTCTACCATCCTCAGTCTTTAATTTGGCGAGCTGGCTTTGCCCAACAGACAGATCCCTTGCAAAAACTTTGAGAGCCCTTGTTCCGCTCGATGGCTTCTTCTATACACTTGGTACGGAATTGGCGCATATCGCGTTTGAGGGACTTAGAGATTTGTCTGTTGAGCTGCCGGTATAAATTCGCATCAACTGAGGATTGTAGAACCAGTTCACTCCTTTTTTCCATTAGCTTCTGAGTGGAGTCGGAGAGCTTTCTGGTCTTATTTGTCCGCTGGGCCTTAAAAAACTTAGACCCAGCGCTATGGACAGCTTCCACAAACCCGTCGTTGAATACGTCCACGTCATCGCCTAGGCAATCGAAACGGTTTTGGAGTTCCAGCTGAAAGCTCTCGGGGTTTTGGAGTGCAGGACGGAGCGTAGACTTCATCAGTCGCGAGCGTTCTAGCTTAGGACATATATTCAACGTGCCTCTTACCAGGCGGTGATCGCTACCGGTTTTAACCGTGCTGATCACAGAAACATCGTTGAATATATGTCTCTTCGTCGACATGATGAAGTCGATCTCGTTTTTAGTTGCACCGTCGGGACTCATCCAAGTCCGTTTTCTGTGCTCGCGTTTCTTAAAGAAGGAGTTCATCATGTAGAGTCCCTCCTTCTCCAAGAAACCAGCCAGCAGATGGCCCCGGTGGTTCCGACGTCCAACCCCAAATTGCCCCACCCTCAGTTCGTCACCATCTCTCTTGCCCAGTTTCGCGTTGAAGTCCCCCATAACAACGGTGAAGTAGGTTCTGGAGCTATGCATGGCTTTTGAGATATCATCATACATAGCCTCCACCTCGTCGTCGGAGTGTGTCGAAGTCGGCGCGTACACCTGTATGACCTTCAGCGAGTATCTCTCAGATACTCTGAGTATAAGGTACGCCACCCTAGCCGACACACTCTCGATCTTCACCACGTTGTTTACGAGGGACTTGTGGACGATGAACCCGACACCTCCCTGGGACTGTTGGTCGCCCTCCCGGAAATAGAGCAAGTTGCCGGACTTTAGGATTATCGTGTCCTCGCCCTCTCTTCGGACTTCTGACAATCCCACAATGTCCCAACGCAACTTGCTCAATCCTTCCTCCAGTTCCACTAACTTTTCGTCGGTCCGCAGTGTACGTGTGTTGTACGTTGCCAGGGCCAGAGGTCGTCGGTGGTGGTAGCCGGATCTTTGCCGGAGATTCTTAGCACCCCTGACCCCGCTAGCACCCTATTAATAGATACTTAAATATATAGAAAACCACAATGCCTTAAGGTGCGTTCAATACAAAAGAGCATTCGCTGTTCTATCGCCCGTTCTACGAAATCCACCAATCACGTTTTGTGTAACGATCGAATTTCGTAGAGTGGGGGGTTAGAATAGCGAATGCTCTTTTGGTTTGAACGCACCTTTAGGAACAAATGTGTTTGTGATAAATACTGCACTTTAAATACATTAGATAATCATAATCACCAAATAAAACAATAAATAAAACCGACTTCAACGGATTTGTTCAAGATCCATCATCCATGTTGAAGTTCAATATAAACCGTAATTGTCTCATTGGCACCAAGTCGAGGTCTGATGATGGGATTAAAAAAAAATCGGATTCGGTTGGCGTGATCATCATGATGGAGTTATTAGTCCATTTGTCGTGCACATTCTAAATGCAAATTTAAGAGTCTTTTTCATGGATGCCATTGTCAGAACTGGACCAAATTAAAAAGTTTCAGCTTTCAAATAAAAATATAATCGACAGTAGTTGTAATCATTCTCGCACAATAATTAGGAATTTCCGGCATGACAATGTTTGCCAGAGGATGTGACGTGTATCTATAATTGTTTCAGATATCATCCGCTACCACTGTCAAGTCAACAGACAAAAATGCATTATCAATTTGCAAACTTTCGTCATTCGTAGTAGGTACTTAATGTTAACTAAGGAACAAATATTTGTTATTCGTTGGAATTCGAACCCGGAACATCCAGCTTTGGAAAGTTCTCGGTACTTGAAACCGAAACCCAAACATTCTTGATGCGAATGGACTGTAAATTATAGTAGCACCGTAATCACTGGTCGGTATCATGCAATTGTCTAATTGCCAATTGCAATTGTCTAAAGGTATTTAAACATCAAGTGCTCTGACTTGACTGACTCATAAGCGCAGAGGTGAATCTACTGTAAGCTAGAGTTGAAATTTTCACAGAACGTTATTGTATATAATTACGAGTATGTGTGTACAATAGCAATGTACAAGTTGCAAAACATTCTCAAAATTGCGGGAATATACTTGGAAATTTCTGACAATTTTCATTAGAATTTAAGAGTAAGTTCTCATTGAGAATGTTTCCATGAGAACTTATAAAAAAGTGTTATGAAGAATATTTTGTTTCAGAATTGAGTAAACAAAGCATAAAATATACCCTAAAAGGCATGTATATACAACGGTTTTGGCATGATTAGATTGATTGTAAAATTTTGCAACTTTTGAAACTTCTTCTCGGTGCATTGCTAGTGTACAATAAATGAAGCGATAAAAAAAAATATAATACCTAGTCCCACGGTAAGCTAAATTAAGGCTTATGATGTGGGTACCAGGCGACGACATATATAATAGATAAATACATATAGATACTTAAATACATAGACAGCCATGACCAAGTAACAAATATTCGTCATAATTAAATACACAAATAATGCGAATCCCTCGCCGGGATTCGAACCCGGAACCTCCAGCTTCGTAGGCAGGGTCACTACCAACTAGAGGCTACGGAGGCTGACAAAAAAAAAATCCCTAAGAGGGTTTAAGATTGTATGGAAACGTTGTAATTTTATTTTAAAGTTAGTTAGGTAGTGACATGACATTTCGTATAAAGATAAAAAAGTATAAAAAGTGATTTCAGCGATTTGGCAGACATATCGGAGCGGTCACTGAGCTCAAAAATATCTGAACATATGTACTCTAACTCTGACAATGGAGGCTTGCTTAGCGGCCCTACTGCGATTTTCGAAATACGCAAGTTCTGAAGATTTGTCTCTGTCACTCTAATGATGCCTTCTTTGGAGTGGCAGAGACAAATCCTCGTTTACGAATTTCGAGGTTTGCAGTAGTAAGCCTGCAAAGCTAAGATGCCATTAGGATACGTCAAGCGATGAGTCACGTGACCATAATCATCATCATCATATCAGCCGAAAGACGTCCACTGCTGAACATAGGCCAATGACCGGTCCTGTGCCACTCGCAACCAGCGAATCTGACTCGGTTGCGCAGCGTTCGGGAAGCTACGACACATATTTTCGTCCAATATTCCGCAGTGTTTGAAGACGAACGTCTTTGATCAGTGTGTGTTGCGAGTGATGACATACGGTACTGAAACGTGGTCGCTTACAATGGACCTCATAAGAAGACTCAAATTCACCCAAAGGGCAATGGAGAGGGCTATGCTAGGAGTCTCTCTGCGAGATCGGATTAAAAATGAGAACAGCAGAACCAAAGTAACCGAAATAGCTCTCCGAATCGCTAAACTGAAGTGGCAGTGGGCGACGCACATTGCGCGTAGAACCGAAGGCCGTTGGGGCGGGAAGGCTCTCGAGTGGCGGCCACGTACCGGAAGGCGAAGCGTGGGTAGCCCCCCATAAGGTGGACTGATGACCTGCTGAAGATCGCAGGACCATAATAATGCATGGAAATGGTCACGTGACTCTTGCTACGAATCTGTCATTCTCATTTGTTACTTAGAGCTTATCGTATACGATTGCAGAATGGCATTTTGGCTCGGTCTGCTGGTGATTGTGAACACCCTGGTTGCCTGTACAAGTAACTACATGTCTCTGTAGTCGACTGTGTGTAATTTCACAGAAAAAACTTGATTAATGAGTGACAGACTCAATTGAACATCCTCAGTATCGTGCTCGATCCGACTATACTAGCTCATACCGGTTTCAGTTATGAAAACAATCTTCTTCGTCGTTCTAAAACGTCGTATGTTCTATTTAACTCTGCTGCTGTTATGACTGTTGTGAAGTAAGTTAGGGTGTTTTTTATTTCTAGTTGGTTAGTCGGATAAAGTAAGATAAAACTGGATGCTTAGCCAAGTTACCAATCGCTAACGCTTAGTAGCGTATCGTAGTTTTCCCTCTCTGTCACTTTCATATTAGTGCGACAAAGACAGTTAGCTGTCTTTCGTTTACGACTGAAGATTAAGCGTTAGCGATTGGCAATTTGTCAAAGCACCCTGCTTAAATAGTAAGATGTTTTATTTATACTAAAACGGCCAGAGTTTCTTACCGGAAAAATAAATTGTAGGCATTTAATGACAACTTAAATAATTTGACGCCTTTTTTCACTGCCAAATCATAATTTTTGTGTTACGAAGTTAAATTTTGCGTAACAACTTTTGGCAGTGAAAAAAGGCGTCAAATTATTTTTTCTATACCTACATAAACGCACCTACAATTTTTTTTTATTGGTCACTCTTTTCGAATGCCAAAGGTTTGTTGAACAGAGTATACCATATAACCAGTATGGCTAAGTTTCGTAATACAATTGACGCAATCGTGATTTTTGTTTTCATTGATACCTTAACTATATATTTTTTAATATTTTCTCGGTTACCGCGAGGATTACACATGAAATAAAAGCCACGGATCTGCGGATGATGACGGCATCCGCATACCACGAAACGAACCCTGTAAAGTGTTCGAAACGTTGGAATGAAGTTAAAATTAGTTAATATACGCGAGTTTATCCGTTTTCATAGTTTTATTTCATTTTTTTTTTGCAATCGATCCTTAGCCGCTTGTCCATTATGTTTAGAACAGTCTGTCTGGCTAAGAGCTGGAAAATTACAGCTCTTATTTTTATAGACCGCTTATGAAACGGAGTTATGATCATAATAAAGCCGCCACAATAAATTAAATCACATGAGGTATTTTCCAATCTCACGTGCTTGTTGAACAAAATTGGATTCTTGTGACTCTTCAATTGGCATTCATTTATTCGTGTGATACTATTCACAAAACAATGTATGTGATCCAGTTTAAAGTATCTCGTATAACCTGTAGTTTTGATGAAACGGGGGATCTAATAATATATGAATACTTTGAAGATGTCAACTACATTATATTATGTACTTAGTAGGTAGAATATATTAAAGATTCTGATGCAATAGTGTGTACATTTTCGTCGGCGACACAATTGTATCGTTTAATTCTAAAACAGATGTCGATGAAAATACAAATTTGAATGGTTGTGAAATGTCTCCATGTGTAAAATTATTTCACAATTTATATAGGGTGTCCCAAGATTATGGTACATGAAGGGAAAGAAATCTAAAAAGAAAATAAATAAAATAAAATAAAAATTATAGATAGTTTTGTTAATAGTTACCTTAAAGATTCGACATCAAATTTCAAGAAATTACGAGTATTCGTTTAATTATCTATTAATGAAATAAATTTTGAAGTCATATCCATAGTATCGTGAAAAATGATGCACAGTTGTCCGATCTTTGATTATCACTCATATTTTAACGACAAACTGGTCTTAATCGCGTAAACTTACGTTTACGTTTGCTGTGTTAAGGTGCATTCAGACCAAACGAGCATTCGCTATTCTAACCCCCTACTCTACGAAATTCGATCGTTACACAAAACGTGATTCGTTGATTTCGTAGAGTGGGGGATAGAACAGCGAATGCTCGTTTGGTTTAAATGCACCTTAACACAGCCATGCACCTTGAAGGTGCATTTAGACCAAACGAGCATTCCCTCATTCTATCCCTCGTTTGGTCTAAACTAAATGCACCTTTAGTACAGATATACATAAATGGCAATAAAATGACTTTACCTACTCGCAATGTTTGTCGCAAGTCGTATATTATATGTATATAATATGTATTTATGTGTATATATTAATATTGTATGTATATATTTATGTATGTATGTCATAGGTATGTAGGTATTAATAGTATACTACGTGTTTCCAAATGCACCGTCTACAATCTTTTCTGCTTTGCCTTAAGGTTGACTGGTAGAGAATGCCTCATAGCATTAAGTTCGCCTTTTGTACATTAAGCCGTTCTTTTGTGCAATAAAGTCTAAATAAATAAATAAATAGATGTTTGGACATTTAGAGCCCCACAACACGACAGAGGCGCGTGCGCACGCTAACTAGTTTAGATTGGTAATATTGGAACACATTCAAATTATAAATCAATATTATTGTGAACACGAGAACAAGTCTACTAAGCTCTTTATGCTACTATACTAAATGTGTACTCCTAAAAGGGCTATTGAGCTTTTTAACTCTTCTTAAAACATAGGTATGTATTCCAATTTTCTACGATAACAAAATAGTAATTTTTATTGCTGCAATACTTAACGAATAAAAAATTAAAACTGTTTTATTTAAATCGTTAAAACTACCAACCTATTGTACTGGTAAACTACTACCTATAAAGATATCAAATTATGAATGAAACTACGTTTCATGATGCGATCGCCACCCCGCCTAAGGCAATACACATGATAATAGGAGACGCCTATGTCCAGCAGTGGACTGTAATAGACTGATGATGTTTCATATAGCAGCCTGTCATTTGTCAGCCTCCGTGGCCTACTAAGTAGTGATCCTGTTTACGAAAATGCAGGCTCTGAGTTCAAATCCCGGCGAGGGCATTAAATATTTGTGTACCTATTTATTTATCACAAATATTTCCTTGTCCATGGTGGCTGTCTGTTTGTATTTAAGTGTCTACAAGTATCTATTATATATCGTCATTTGCACAAACCTCAATTGAGCTTATACCGTGGGACTAGGTCGATTTGTGTAAGATGTCCCAATATATTTATTCATTTTATTTGAAGAACCAATGTTTCATCATATGTGTGATACTCATCTTCATGATAGTCATAGTCAAATAGGTCAATTAACCATAAGTAGGTATATGGGTTCCTGAAAACGAGTAACATGCTCATAAAATTAATACAGTGTGCTACCATCATGTCGGCTTTTATTGAAACCGAGCAATAAAATGAAGTTTTTTTAACAAAGCCGTGAGTATAATAAATAAATAAATACAGTAAGCTCAATTAAGGCTTGTGATATGGGCTTGTCCATTAATCACGTCATACTGTATATGGGGAGGGGGAGATCAAGAAAAAATAACCAATTATCACCATAGGGGAGGGGGGGTCTTCAGACAAATCACGTGTAATTTTTTGTTACTCTCGAATCTGCTGAACAGCATTATAGCCAGTAAAAAATCTTTACTATGTTATTCAAAGGAGTACTTCAGTTGGCAAAAAATTACACGTCATATTGGCTAGGGGGGGTGGTGGTCCAGAAAATATCACCAAATATCACCATGGGGGATGGGGGGGTCTAAAACAGGCCGAAATCATATGACATGATTAATGAACAAGCCCTATGTGTACCAGGCGACGATATATATAATAGACAGATACATATAGACACTTAAATACATAGACAGCCATGACCAAGGAACAAATATTTGTGATAAAGAATACACAAATAATGCCCTCGCCGGGATTCGAACCCGGAACCTCCTCTTTCGTAGGCAGGGTCACTACCAATACCAACTAGGCTACCGAGGCTGACAAAATATTCAAAAAATTAATCAACTTTCCAAATCGCGTATTGGTGAGCGACCCGCATAGAAAATAAGTCCGCGTTAATAATTCACCGGCAGCTCATGGTATGGCTACAGGTCTAAGCAACTTGCAGAGTGTGACAATTAACCACAAGAGCCATTCTCGTAAAAGTGGTAACATGGGTATTGGGTATATTTTACGGTTTTCCTATTCAGAACCAAAGAGCTCTTGATTCTAATAGATTTTTTTATCTATTCCCAAAATTTTCATACAATTTTCTTTTCCGTTCCGTTAACCTTACCACCATACAAAGTCTATAGAAAATGGTATCGCAATGGAAAAAAAAATCTGGATTTTTTTTTTCCTATACCTAAGTATCGAAAAAATCTGAATAGAAATAACATTAAAAACATTCAATTTCAATAAAGTTTCGGGTACCTACTATTGAGATGGTAAAAAAATGTGAACTGTTAATACTTGCAAACGATTGCTAATGGGAAATGAATATTTTACCCCTTTTCATAACAGCCCAGGTAACGGTAGCATACTGTAAACGCAAACCATGATTCACGTTATCGTATTTTACGACTTCATACACTGAAATTTTAAATTACTATTAATTGGCTTTCGTCATCCTCATAACACGTGCTGATTGGCATGACGCCACCGAAGTTACTGGCCTATCAGTAGACCTACTACAAACTTCGAAAATCGTTCGTTTCGAGCATTTCTCTCTCTCATTTAAATGACGCCTTCGTTGGAGTGACAAGGAAAGATCCCCATAGGCCAGTCGCCCTACCGCGAACTACGTAATCCGCAAATCTCGGGCATTTTTCTCCGTCACTCTAATGACACCCTAGTTGTAGTAACCGAGACAAATTCCCGAAATTTACGAATTCTGCTTCGCGGTAGGGCAGATACCGCGAACGATTATCGTGTTGTGTTACCTCCCTGTCAGACTTATGTACGAAATCACAAGTGCGAGAGGCAACAACGATGGTGGTTCGCGATAGGTTTCAGGTTTTAAGGACCATAGTTCCAAGTAAATTGGTTTTTCAGTTATCGTAGCAATAAAACTGTTATCAGACTGGTTCTTTTTACGGTTTTGATCACGGTGAAATGAAATGTGATTTGTCACAGCCTTATTTATCAGTACACGCAAGATTTCGAGATTTTGTGATACTAGCGACCCGCCCCGGCTTCGCACGGGTACTATACCTACATATAAACCTTCCTCGTGAATTACTCTACCTATTAAAAAAATTCTCATCAAAATCCGTTGCGTAGTTTGAAAGATTTAAGCGTACTAAGGGACATAGGGACAGAAAAAGTGACTTTATTTTATACTATGTAGTTTATGAGATATAACAGAGCTAGGGCCTTACTTACTTGCGAGTTGCAAAAGAGTTGAAAGCGAAGCGAGCTCTCAGCCCACCTGATGGAAAGCAGGAACTGAGGCCCATGGACATAGTGACCAAAAAATCGCCTATGCGCTGCCTACCCTGAAGACTTAAATGGATTGCCTCTATCTAAATAAGCCAGTAATTACACCGGCTATCTTACCCCCAAACCGAAACACAGTTAGTGCAAACACTGCTACGGCAAAATCATTAGTGTTTCGCTCGAAAGAGAGAAACGTATAGCTGAAAGTGCATGCAAAAGAGCATTCGCTGTTCTATCCCCCACTCTACAAAATCAACGAATCACGTTTCGTGTAACGATCGAATTTCGCAGAGTAGGGGGATAGAACAGCGAATGCTCTTTTGGTCTACATGCGCCTTGATCCGCAAACCCTTTTGTATTGCTGCAACGCACACAAGACTCTTTTTTACAACCTTTTTATTTAAGATCCTTTGTTTTTTTTGTTATCATGTATTTCTTGTACCCTTTTTAGGGTTCCGCAGCATAGCTCAGTGGCCGTTAATACTAGAAATCTGTAATTTGGTACAGGTATACATATTAATCATGCTAACAAAGTAGTAGAATAAAAACTAGAAAAAAAATTTTTGCCAACTGGTGAATTGGGGATGATTTTTTTTATTTGCTGTAATCCTATAGTGTGGGGTATCATTGAATAAGTCTCTTAAAAATAATAAGGGTCTTAACAGAAAGTTTTTCTTCTAAAGTCAATAATTTCGGGGATAATCGCTCCAGAAAAAAAAATTGTGTAAAATTGTAACTTTAAATCCGTAGGTCCAAAAAATATGAACATAATCATGAATATAGGCTAATAGAATACTTTAAAAGAAACTATTTTGAACATAATCGGCCCAGCCGTTTTTTAATAACCACGGTACCCTACACGAGCATGGCCCGACATGCTCTTGGCCGGTTTTATTATCATACTTTTTCTCGTTTTGTGTTATCGCAGTATTCAAATAAATGTTTTATCTATCTATCTACAAGACACTCCATACCAGTGATCTGTGACGTCAAACGTGACAGTATAACGTAATTGACAAACCAGTTAACAATTGCGTCACGATAAACTACCTATAATTGTGTCTAATCTAGTTAGTGACGTGTTTATCGGTCTTTGATGTCCTTTGTCACAAAGAAAGCACAGTCGGCTACTTTACAGTAAAGTTGACATTTCATTAAGGTTTCATACAGGGTGTGCAATCACATCTATCGGTACAAATTATACGCCAAAAACCTTTTTGGCGTAATGCACACTCGTCAATTTATACGTTTAACTTAACTTAGTTCACTGCGCTATGTTTGCCTATTTAGGCAACCGATCCCATACAAAAACGATTTTCTTATTTTTAACCGCCTTCAGAAAAGGAGGAGGTTCTCAATTCTACTGTTTTTTGCTCGATATCTCCGAGAATCGTGAACCGATTTTCAATATTTTTTAATCATATACCGAGTGTATATTGTATAAGGTTATGTATGTATGACCCATACATAACCTCGAAATGGTCCCGTTGGCACTGGGTTACCGGTATCCGTGTTACCCGCAGACACGTGTACACGTATCCTTAGCACCGGCGGTACTAAGAACCCGAACGACACGAAACGCCAAGAAACGTTTCCAACTTAGATACGTTTCCAAGCGCGGGTCCGCGGATCCACTTAGAAACTTTTCCAAGTTTGAGTCTTGCGGATGCATTACAATTGAATATTCGAAAAACCTATGTTTTTATTAGTAAAAAGTCTGAAACAAAACAATACCGACCGAAAAATTCGCAGTTTTTTACGAATTACGCAGCTAGAAATTTTCTTTGTTGCAGGTTAAATGCGGTTCAATACTTTGTTCAAATATAAAATATTACCTATATTTTAGATTGCCACTGCCACTACACATTGAGGGCGGATCAGACACAGGTACTCGGGTATCCGTGTCTTAATTACACGGTTCCTAATTAAACGTTCCCAACGGGTAAGAAACCCGTTTCCCGGTAGCAAAGAAACGGGTACACGGAAACGGGTACACGAAACCCGGACACGACCGAGAGCCCTGGACTTGGCACCAACTCGAGGGCTGATGACAGGATCTAGGAGAAATCGGTTAAAGTCGGTTTTTAACTTGGTGATTATTCCCTTATCAAAATATAATACTGAATACGCTCTTAAAAGCATGACGACT
>JALPQI010012480.1:0-31450 GCA_025490895.1 Thaumatotibia leucotreta | reverse complement strand
TGACGTATTATTATGTAGCCATATCTTTGACGCATGATTGGCTATTATCACATCACCCGATAGCCTGAGTGCGGCTAGACAGAACTAATTTACCATGTGCCTTGAGCAGTGGTAATATAGTCGATATTAACTTAATTTTTAATCGAAAATATGGTCGGGGTCGCGTCATAGCTTAAATTTAGCCTCATGCGGTAAGGCATGCATAATAGTAGTTTACCGCACGTAATGCCTAATTACTTATGGTTTCATACACTACTTTATTTGAGCACATATTTTAAAATGGGTTCAGAAGCCATAGCAAAATTACCTGCATTTTTACTAATTCTCCTTGTAGTATATCTTTGTATCTACACCAATATTTGATTTTACTGTCGACGCATACGCCGAGTGACTTCTAATGACATTTCCAACTAAAATGTGCTTTGAATGCAAGTTTTCACAATAATACAGGGTGAAACATGAGTCGTGAACAGTTACGTTTTCCTAACTCTATAAACAACTAACAATTAAATGTATATATAAAAAAAGATTTTTAAGACAAATTAATGGAATTATTTAAATTACCTCTTCAAATTGGAGTAATTAATAACGACAATTTTGTCATTTCGTATAAAATTAAATGATTTTATTACATTTAACATTTTAAATAGCGTAAATGGCCGTTATCATTTCTGGAAAAAAAAACTTAACAATTAGAAAAAGCCACAAAAAATACAAAAAAGGCTATTTCTAAGTAACTCGTGGGGCATTCAATTGGTTTATAGAGTTAGAAAAACGTACTACTGTTCACGACTCATGTTTCACCCTGTCAAAGTCAAAGTCAAAGTCAAAGTCAAATAATTCTTTATTCAAATTGGAATAGCAACAAACTCTTTTGAATCGTCTAGATATGAAAACTACTTCCGGTTCGAACCCTACACCGCTGACCCAAGAAGAACCGGTAAGAAACTTGGCGGGAATTATTTTTTCAATCAATGATGGTACATCTTACAACTAACATGCATTAAAAAAAAATACATAAAATTGATTTTAAATAAATAGAAATATAATAATAATAACAAGAGATGTAAAGTCTCTAAAAGTCACAACATTTATAAGTAATAATTTATAGAGAAGCAAGGTTTCTCTCCGAATAGGTATATAATAATAACATTATATAATGCACGTTTGGAGATGTATAGGGTCTCCAAGCGTAAATTATCGTAATTGAATGTCATGACTTTAACAAACTAATAATTAAATCCTAAATTACTCCCACGGTGTTTTATCATTCATGTAGTCTTGTGTACTATAATAAGCTTTAGATATAAGTTTACGCTTTACAAAATGCTTAAATTTGTTGACTGAAAATTCAGTAACATTTACTGGAAGTTTATTATAAAATCTTACACAATTACCCATGAATGATTTCCTAATTTTATGGAGCCGAGTGGCGGGTACTGTATTTTCATAACAGCAGAATATCAACAAACAAAATGTTATGTTGTTGGCAATTGCAGTTAAAAATCTTCTTTTATGTCGCTTGTTTTTTTAAACGTGAAAAGTCAAATAAAGTCCCTACTCTGATATTACTTGAGATTGGATCCCGTGCTATATTTTCCTCTTAATTAAGTAATATTGGCGCTAAGCAAAAACATCTGCAGATAAAATAATTAGGAATAAAGGAAAAATCCTGGCGTTGAGACTTATCGGGTTTTTCTTTATTTCTAATATTATACTTTCCTCTTCTTCCTTTTCTGCTCATTACTTAGCGATCACCCCATTCTTGTGGAGTCAATTATCGTTTTGAAGATATTTTGCCGTAATATGAGTGAACAATTTTGACAATTTTGTGGCCTTAAGGCTTAATAGTATGTTCTTATTCCTTGATGATACACATTACAATGTTGTAGACGTGTAATCTAAACGTCTACAAGCACCCTTCCTAAAAAAAAAGTACTGTTATAGTATTTTATGCAACCCTTGTTTAAGAGAGGTCAAAAAAGGTGAGTGGCGTGGCGTGGGTAACAATTTGAGGCGACGCAACATTAACATTTTTTAAGTTACAGGCAAGTAACATTTTTTGACTCAGTTAAACAATGTTGCATACAATATTTTTTCTACGACCACACACATATTTTCAAATAAAATTGTAAATTTGAGAAATATTCTTAGTCAAACACAATTTTATTAATCATCAAGGTAGGGCGGGAGTCGTCAAAATTAAAAAAGAAAGCTCCTCTATGGTTTACTGTTCATTAGAAATGACATTTAAAATTAGGTTGGCAGCCATGTATTTCATTAAGTCTTGTATACACGATAGGGTGCTTCTTATTTTTGCAGTTTTGTAGGATGTAAGAACCAATAAAGGAGCTCTTTGCTGTCCCGATTGCAATTTTCTATGGGGCACCCTCTCATTTTGTTATTTGATAAGTAAACCATATTTGTCTTCTTTTTCAATTATTATGAACAAAAATTAGGAGTCGCTATTCAGGTACAAAGTTCAAGAAAGGCAAAATGATTAGTCGTTTTTCTATTACTTCGGTAGCGATCCCTATTTTTTGTTTATAATAAATGAAAAAAAAAACAAATATGGTCTACTTATCAAATAACAAAATGAAAGGGTGCCCTATACAAAATTGCAATCGGGAGAGCAAAGAGCTCCTTTATTGGTTCGAACATCCTACAAATATGCAAAAATAAGAAGCACCCTAATACACGAGGTGTCTTAAAATGCAAAAAACGCACTGCGTGTAAACCCTAATGCGTTTATAGGGAATAGACAATATAGACTTATCTTGACATCTGTAAGGTAGGGGCTTAAAGGTGTGTTCACGACCATGTAATTGTAAATGACAAATAAAAGTACGGGAGTAGAAAAACTTTACAAAAGTTCTAAGACAATTGTAAAAAACCCTGTTTTTAGGGTTCCGTAGCCAAAATGGCAAAAAAGGAACCCTTATAGTTTCGCCATGTCCGTCTGTCCGTCCGTCCGTTTGTCCGTCTGTCCGCAGCATAGCTCAGTGGCCGTTAATACTAGAAATCTGCAATTTGGTACAGGTACATATACATTTTAATTACGCCAGTAAAGTGGTACAATAAAAACTAGAAATAAAAATTTTTTCGGGTACCTCCCCAACTGGTGAAGTCGGGATGTTTTTTTATTTGTTGGGATCCTATAGTGTGGGGTATCATTGAATAGGTCTCTTAAAAAGATTAAGGGTCTTTAAAAAAAATATTTTCTAAAGTCCATATTTTCGGAGATAATCGCTCCAGAATAAAAAAAAATGTGTCCTAATTTTAATCTAATTTGATCAGTAGGTCCAAAAAATATGAAAAAAAATCATGAATAGTGGGCTTACAGGATTACTTTAAAATAAAATTATTTCGAACATAATAAAATTAGCCCACCCGCTTTTGATTTACTACGGAACCCTACACTGAGCATGGCCCGACATACTCTTAGGCGGTTTTTTTATAATTATACATAAGGTGGAAGTACCAATACGTTAAATGTTAACAGAGAATATTTATTTGAATCACGATATTTTTCACATATAGAAATCTACATATATATTGTCATGTGTCTCGGTAGAGGGGTTTGTAAGTTTTGTTAAATAGTATTCATTTTATGGGGTGACAATATCAAACTTTCTCAAAATTGCAAATTTTCTTAGTCAACTTCATTGTACGAGTAAGTGTCACGTGCTTTTGCTGGCAGTCCCAATAGCTGGCACCTCAGTACAAGTTTGGATGTCATATGTCGGTCCAAAGTTATGAGGTAACAATAGCATTGTACCGAGGAGAAGTTTCATAACTTGCGAAACTTGCGTAGATAATGTTCTCGGGAATCTCAATTTAATAAATAATCTAATCAAGCCAAGACCGTACTAGATATATATGCCTTATAAGTTATATCTATACTGCCTGCGATTTAAAATAATTATTTATAACACATTTTTTTATGTTCTCGTGGAAACATTCTCAATGAGAACTTAAACTTAAATTCTCATGAAATTCTCGAAAACCAAGTATATTCCCGAAATTTTGATACCGTAAACTGGGGTTACTTTGAACTTTGGGGTTACATTGATAAAAACTTCTTTTATTTTTTAATCGCGAATATCTTCCGTTACCAAACGCATCTGCATATATTTTTTTTAAGTCTGGCAAGAACGATAGTTATCCTTATTAATTGTTTAGACACTTTAAATGAGTACGGTCGTTGGAATAGCGTATCACGTGTTTATATTTACGTATACTTTTTGCTATTTTTCGTGTATAAAATTACTTCTAAACTAATAATAAGGTTAGTGGAGTAAACGGTTCTTAATCACAATTAACTTGTCACAAGTGTGTTTAGGTATATAAATATAACGTTTGGGGTCTTCGATTCAAACTATGTACTTATAACAATTGTTTTCATTGAATGGGGTGTCTTTGATCACCTACATGGGGTCACATTGATCAGTATCTTACGTATAGTTGGTTATGGTATGTCTATCCATTTGACTGTTTATTTTATAAGAAGATTGTTCTCTTTTCGATGGTTGATTTTTGTTTTTAATAAAGTTGGATACTGAAGTTTTTTTTATAATATATCGGGGTTACTTTGATCACAAATAATATTTGATCAAAATAACCCCAAAACGACGTAAATTGCTGTAACTTTTAATACTGCGAACGGATTTATTTATTTTCTTAGGAGAAATTACTGCTGTAAGGGTTTACATTCAATTACCCAAAAAAAACATAAGGTATCAAAGTAACCCCAATGTCAGTTTAACTTTGATCACAACGTTTTATTTTTCTATCTTCATACATTTTTAAAGTATCGTTTCAAATTTTTTTACCGAGAAAGATAACAAAAAGTTGATGTTACTATGTTATTTTTGGATTTTTTTACGCCTAATTTTAGAAGATATTGAAGTTTAAACTTTAAAATTGATCAATGTAACCCCAGTTTACGGTAATGTTCTGCAACTTGTACAATGTACAATGCTAGGTAACAAACATAAAAAAAAATACAGTCGTATTGAGAACCCCCTCCTTTTTTTTGAAGTCGGTTGAAAAGTATGAATAATAGGTAACCGCCGCCAATAATCCTATCAATAATTAATATCAAATGAAACTAATACCGCTTCGCATAGATAAAGTGTTACTTAATATTCCTTCCAATTGCGATGTCATGATTACTTCAGCATTTTTTTTATAAAATCAGTGCGTATTGATGTAATTACAATAACTGTTTTGAAAATCATTGTGTTTATAAACTGCAATGATTTTGATGATTTGCATTTGACAGAAAATACAAGTGTTTATGACGGATGCATTAAAATTTCGTACTTTAAATGTTTGCAAAGCATAAATACCGTTTTCATCACACTTGCTGTCTAAGCACGCCATTGCTTGCGCGCGTAGCGGGAGTAATAGAAAAGTGAAATTCCCTAGAGAGTACTAGAAATGTCAGTACGTCATTTAATAATATTATGACTTAAAACTTATTTTTTTGTCGGCAAGTGTGATGAAAAACATTGTATGCATCACAATGTAGATACTATTACTCATAGTTTCCATTTTTTGTAATGATAATTATATCGCAATTTTATTTGTTATAACTATAATTTCATAGATCACATACTAATATTATTATTAAAATGTGATATACATACAGTTTCTTTAAGTAATCTTGAATTGCACAAAGCGGAAGCAAAAGTACTATGAAACGGGGCTTCATTGGTTTTAATAAAACTATGCCAGTCAACATAAACAAGAGAGAATAGTAGGTACATTACTGCAAAAGCCGGAAAGTAAGGTCTTGCAGGCCGAATAGATATATCGGATATAGATATAAGGCCTGCAAGCCTTTTCCAGGCTGAATCTTGTATAGTGCTTTTCTCAAACTTTTAACACAACAAGAAATAAAATTAAAAATTTAAAAAACCGTCTTCAACCGGTTTCTCCAAGATTCCCGATTTGTTTCCATCATTGGTTTCCTCAAATCCTACTTTCTGAATGCAAATTCTTGTAAATGAATGAAAATTACCAAAAGCGCCATACATGTACCTACCTATAACAATTGAAGAGATCCCTCGATTTTTCCAAGATCCCATCATCAGACCGCAATTTGGTGCCAACGGGACCATCTCGGGGTAATACACGTTCGATCACAAAAAGAAATTTTAAAATCGGTTCACTATTCTCAGAGATATCGGGTAACATACCTACATACAACAAAAAAAAATTCAGTCGAATTGAGAACCTCCTCCTTTTTTGAAGTCGGTTAAAAATGTTACTACTTTATCAGTTTCATGTATTCAAGTCTGTCATACTTTGACGTTTAAAAACAAAAGAAAAGGTACTTTGCAGGGAAAGGCCTGACATTTTGTACGTATGAAATTTCTTTAAATCATTGTCTTTGAATCTCGTAGAACCCAAAACTACGTACTTCCTTGATTGATTTGAGGTACGTATGTCATGAAGTGTCACTGACCATTAGGGTGGATCGCGCTTGTATGAAAAAAATTTTTTTTTCGAATTTTGAAATGGCGGGCCTCCAGAAAGTTAATGTGATGGCTAAATATAGCTACAATCGAATATGAGCAAGATTGGGTAATTTTAAGTACTGCCGCAAGCCGAATAAAGTATTTTCATATATCAAAAATGTCACCTCAAGACAAGCGTTGTTACACGGGCTCTGTTAACATAATACACCAGTTATAAAGCGTTTTCTGAATAATTAAATATATCTTTACAAATTGAAAATATAATGTTACTGCATTATTCTAGAAAATTATCAACTATGTACTCTCAAAAGGTGGACTTGATTTTAGCGTCAATGTTAGATTTTGACCAGCCATATTTTATTCACAGTTATTCTTATTTCCTTTCAGTGTCACTAATTGTCTATGATAAATAGCAATAGAGTAGGTTGGTCCAATTTTGAAACTTTAAGTTTTGGTTCTAGCATATTGCCAGAAACCTGATTCTTATAAACGGTGCAAATTTACACGAGAAGGATAAACTAATTAGAATTAAATTCTATTATTTAGACTGCATTTATAATCGTTTGTTGTGAATGTAAGTGTAACTCAGTGTAAGTCACGTTAACGTATATTTTTAACGTTTTTCTTAAATGTGTTTACGATTACTTAGGCAACTGTACACTGAGGAAGTATTATTGTCTTCGGCTACTTAACTGTATCTGCAAGCGTTCAACCACCATATATTATAGTGCTTTTCCCGCTGTGGCTAAGCTTTCATTATTTCAGTCAGTTTGCAAGAACTGGGTGTCATAAATTAGAATAATATAGGTAACAAATGTTATCGATCGGGACAAGATTCGTCCAGGTCGTGCAAATACTAGGCACATCGCTACACAGAGTATATTCCCGTCTGTGAATCACTCCTTTATTTACTTGTATCTTATTTGATGGACGCATACACAAAACTATGTTATTGACGATGGTTAAAGGAGGGTTATAACGGAAGAGCACATCAATTTACTCTGACAACCCATTTCTCAATACATTAGCCTCATAACACCTGATACATGTGACGTAAAAACTATCGCAACTAACTTGCATTCCTATGAACAAGTAAAACCCTTGGATATAAAAAAGCGCGGTTGGATGTGATGGCACTGCAGTTACTTCTCGGGTGAAAGGAGGTATCATCAGGATAAGTAAGAAATCCAGAGAAAATTTGTAATGCACGATGGCTTTCTTGCCAAATTTGTCAAAGTTCTGTTTGATGCCCTGCTACACTCAAGCTACTGAAAGAATCATAAAAAATTGTAACAGAATTTTGTACTGCTGTATGTGGGCTAGAGAAACAAGAAGGGTGAATGAAAAATAAGCTTGCTTCTTGTCGCGTAATGTCTGTATCCAATACGAAAAAAGACTACAAAATATACATAATTGTACTCTACATTTCGGAATCAATTTAAGGTTCAAATTGATTGGGTACTAAGTGTTTGTTTGTTTTAATTTTGTATTTTTGATATCAAAAGTACATAAAGTGTCAAAAAAACTATATTTTTATGATAAAATATATTTTATCCCACAAAAATTGTAAACATGATTTTTAATTTTTTTACAATATTTCAGATGGCTTGCGGCAGTACTTCTACTTATAATTTCGAAAAGTGTCCATACAAGTATTTAATTATGTATCCCTAGACTATCTTTTTACAACCCCGCCTAAGGCAAAATTGAAAAAATCATTTTTCGATCCACCCTACTGACCATAATTTGATAAAAGATTGATTATGGGCAGCTGCGTCATCATAGTGGACACACTACTGCGATCGCCAACCCGCTTGCCCAGCGTGGCGATTATGGGCATTTACCTCCTAATGCGTTTATACGCATAGTTAATAGGAGAGGCCTACGTCCAGCAGTGGACTATCATAGGCTGATGACGACGATGACGATGACGACGTCATGTAAACATTACATTGCAAGTTTGAGAATTTTTATTTTACAAGTTGATACTTTACATACCTACGTTACAATAGCAAACAAGTATCCATATTTTATCTATTGATAGATAAATATGTACTTCTTATGCTTGTATCCGGGTTCGAGTTTTTTGGGTTCTTTATAGTGTACTTGTACTTCTGTAACTGAGTATACACGCGCCACGCTTGTGAGTCGCGAAGCGTGAACGCGAGCTCAGTGGTTTGGAGACCTAGGTTCTCCAAAACATGCCGCACATCATCATCATCATCATCATCAGCTTATGATAGTCCACTGCTGGACGTAGGCCTCTCCTATAAACTATGCGTATAAACGCATTAGGAGGTAAATACCCATAATCGCCACGCTGGGCAAACGGTTTGGCGATCGCAGTAATGTGTCCACTATGATGACGCTGCTGCCCATCATCAGTCTTTTATCGAATAATGATCACTGACACTTCAATCCCTTAGTCGACTTTTACGACACCCGCAGGAGGAGTTGGGGTGGTGGCAAATGTATTCTTTCTGCCGTCACCACACGGTCAACGTAGTGACTAAATCCCCCCAACTCCTCCCGCGGGTGGTGTAAGAGCCGACTTAGGGATTAGAATAGAATAGAATAGAAATGATTTATTGTTTACCGTGTACAATGGATTACAATTTTTACACAAACATATATTATGTCTCAACGGCAACCCTCTTCGGGTATACAATATTATATTACTTAAACTAAAAGTATACTACATGCTATTTGTTCCACACTTTAGTTGGTCTCATACATAAAGTATTCATGCATATCATAGAAGACATGATCAATCACCCACCCTTTTAGCTGTTGCTTGAATTTATTCCCGGTTAACATTTTTATGCTTGAGGGTAGGTGATTGAAAACTTTGATTGCTGCTATTAATGTGCTCTTACAATAAGCTGCATTTCTGACTGCCGGGAGCAATATATTATATTTGTATTGAGATCTCACATTTTTACGATGGTCAGAAAAAAAAGAGAAGTTACATTTATTGTCCGACACAAATAAGCAAAGCTGGTAGATGTATAGTCCAGTTAATGTAAGAAATTTGTTTTCTTTAAAGACGTGCCTTAACGACTCATTGTTAAAGTGTCACTGACCATCCTTTGATACAAGATTGATGATGGGCAGCAGCGTCATCATAGTGGACACATTACTGCGATCGCCAATTCGTTTGCCCAGCGTGGCGCCATAATCGCCACGATGGGCAAACGGATTAACCATACCTCCTAATGCGTCTATACGCATAGTATAGTTAATAGCAGAGGCCTACGTCCAACAGTGGACTGAGATAGGCGGCTGATGAAGTGAAGTGACTAAATACACGTGAATTTAACTGTTTACTTATATTTACAGTTATTATGTCTCACGATGAAAGGCAGTGGGCAGGGCACATTGCGCGTAGAACCGATGGCCGTTGGGGGAAGGTTCTCGAGTCGCGGTCACGTACACCGGAAGGCGCAGCGTGGGTAGGTCCCTCACAAGGTGGACTGATGACCTGGTGAAGGTCGCAGGAGTCCGCTGGATGCGGGTGGCACAGGACCGGTCATTGTGGCAATCTTTGGGGGAGGCCTATGTTCAGCAGAGGACGTCTTTCGGCTGATATGATGATGATGATGATGATGTCTCACGAAATTTAAATTTCATAATATTTAGTTCGACCGCAGTAGCAATTACCAGTTCATTATTATCTTTGTATCTCCTTGGGGATCACGGGCTTACAAATCCCGGTTTTTTGATAGGCTTGCGCGGGGATACAGATCCAACACGTAGAGGCCCTTTGGAGAAATTTGCTGTGTTGTACACCTGCTGCAACCCATTCACGGGCACATCAATAGATATCCGTAAACCGGTCCCAGCAGGCGTATAGAGACTATTGAGAAGTAATGGAAAAGACTAATGGGCTATGGTGATGGAGGATGGATGGATCAGAAAAGGAACTATAGAAAAGAGGTCCGGACACCTGCCATAACAATGATTTCTCTTTGCTATCGAGGCAGGCGGTGACTCGCCGCCGACTAGATGGGCCCCCGTAAATGCCGTCACAAGAGACAGCCAGGGGCAACACCGGTGTAGGCGGCTCAGGAGTGTAGAGAGGTGTACACCGCTTTCTGCGCAGTGGCTTGACAGCCGCTGCACCAACTCGCGACTTACGCAAATTTACACTTCCACCCCTGGAGCATATAGCTCTGACGACTCCTCTCTGGACGGCCAGTTAAGGCAAGCCAGAGCTGAGAGTCCTACGGGTCCCCTTGGGGTTCCACTCCGACCGACGAAGACACGCCGGAGGCGGGGACCCTGACCGACTCTCGGGAGCACTCGGGTCCGTGGGGTCGCTACTCCCCAACAGCTCGCCACAAGCTGCCCTGCGGCCTCATTATTATTATTATTTTTTTTTTATATCTTGGGACATCTTACACAAATCGACCTAGTCCCACGGTAAGCTCAATTAAGGCTTGTGATGTGGGTATCAGGCGACGATATATAGAATAGATAGATACATAAATAGATACTTCAATACATAGACAGCCACGACCAAGGAACAAACTTTTGTGGAAAATAATTACACAAAGAATGCCCTCGCCGGGATTCGAACCCGGAACCTCCAGCTGCGTAGGCAGGGTCACTACCAACTAGGCTACGGAGGCTGACAATTATTGAACTAGATGGTCTAGAATCTACAAGGTGGCCATGAATAAAGGTAAAAATAATAGCATATTTCTTAGGCTAAAAGTAGCAAGAAAAGTTTTGGCCAAATCTTCAAAAAAAAATATTTCTGGTGATTCACCCAAAATAGGTTGATTCATACTTTTTGTTTCAATAATTATAATGGGCATAGGGCAGTAGGCATCTATTATGATCCAAAGCGTGACAGATTTATTAATCGTTTGCGTTAATTGATTTATCAAAGATTATAATCAGATCATCTATCATAGCATGTATCACCACAACATATTGAGGTACAATGTATAAGAGGCAACGGAAATACTAGTTAAGAAGAAAATTTCAAATTCTTAAGTGTTTCACTATGGAAATAGTTATTTATTATACAAGGGGGCAAAGTTGTTGTTTCACTATCGTGCCCGTATTGAGACCTGAGGTAGCGAAAGATTCCAAAATTGAGCCACGAGCGTAGCCAGTGGTTCAAAAACTGGAATCTTGAGCATAGCGAAGGTCTCAAGGCACGAGAGTTGAACAAACTGCCGCCAAATGTAATACAACTTTTTTCCCCTCACGCGAAGAAATATGATTACAAATCTCATCCGAATGTAAATTAACTTAAAGAAACAATTTAAAGCTCAATGTCCAAACGTATCGTAGAGTGGAGTTACTCCTGGTACTTAAATATAGCCAATGGCTTACAAAGTCACCCATGAGAAATGACCAATTTAACATGGGAGCTCCGATTGTGCATGTTTACTACGGTCGTACAGATCCTCTTATACTAGGTAGTAGTGGGCCATAGGAATTAGAGCATGGTCAAATTACTTTATTCACTAGTTGGTAAAAAGCGTTTTTACCTGCTCGTATTAAAGGATAAACGAGCGCTTTACGAGCTAGTGAGGGGAAAAAGTTATTCTGAAGTATGTAGTTACTTCTGAAGTAATAATACATGATAAATCATTTAATCCTTTAGTCCTCGGAAGGCGAGAAGTAATTCGAACGTAATACATGTGTTCTATTCGGGATGAAACATCGAGATATTTACAAGCTTTCATCATAAAAGCTTGTTTAAAGACTAGTCGTGTTGCGTAACTTCGATATCTGACAAATGCAAATCAGTAAAAAGACAAGATTCTTAAGATTGCGTCTTAAGGTTCTAAGTTGAACAATCATTTTATTCGTCCTGTTATGTTATATTTTTTTTAGTGTATAGGTATTTTCATCACGCGCTTTAATGAAATAAATGCGAATGGAATTTAATAGAAAGTACTTTGACGAATAATGTTATTGTTACATGTTTTGCATTATTTAATCAGGAAACTATTCAATTTCAGGTGACCTAAACTCCATAGTTTAAACTAGTTGACCTAAACTCCATTTAGTAGTTTAGCTCAACTGGTCATCTTTTTTTCCTCGTTATATGGTAAAGGTAAAAAAAGTTTATCGGCTCAAGAACACAAAATGTGATGAACGCTCTCGCTTTTAAACTTACGCCATAACGCGTACTGATTTCGGAACCTCATATAAGCTAGAGCTCCGTTATTAACCTATGCATTATCAATATCAAGTGTTCAAATTAGCTCTGTTTAAAATAGTATTACCAAGTGATTAAAATATTCAATTCATTACCTTAGCAACATGATGATACGGAAAGAAGATGTTACCCCCAACGGTGATCTGACCGGTGAATCTTACCATATAGGACATATGGTGATGGATTGCTTTAACAGTCCTGAAGATGTTGTTTGGCAGGTAGGATATGGTCGAAAGTTTGAGCACCTAGTACACATGCGATGAATGAATACGGGGTAGGTGGATTTTTCATGGAAAATAGTGGAAACATAACTAATTCGAACTAATTTCAAATATGTTTAAAAAAAATTTAGTACAAAATTACCAATGGAACCGTTTTTAACATTAGGTTGCATTGGAATTTCCCTGCTTTTTTCACCCAATCTAAGAAACTTGGAACTTTATTGGCACATGACTCCGTAGATACAAAAATAGCAAGTCATTTTTGAACAACTCGTATTACGTTCATTTTGGGTGTTTTTTTAAAGGTTCTACATTTTTGTCTTTACAAACCAATCTGACGAAAATATCAATGTTTTAAAAATTCCAAATATTTCAAATTAGCATGTTTGCATTACTTTCAATGAAAAATTCCACTAGAACCATATAATGTTCTGAAAATAAAATAAAACAATCACAGTTCTAAGCTTCTTACCTAAATATCCTATGAAATAAAATAACTCAATTTGACGCCGACCGATACCTTTTTTTAAGCCGACTTCAAAACAAACCGTGATAGTCCCGTTGGCACTAAGTGAAGGTGTGATGATGGGGTCTTGGAGAAATCGGTAGTTTTCATTTTGATTTTGGTGATACTGACTAGTAAAAGGAGTTACATAAATAATCACCAAGCAATAATATTTTTTTACACCTGCATTATTTGTGATGATAATCTTAAAACGTGAGGTAACGGATTCAACGATCCTAAGTTCAAAGCGGCTATCTTTCATCTCGAACTGGAGTGTCAGTGATTGCACCTCATTTATAATTTCCGTGGCAGACCCTTAGAAGGGGTAAACCTATCACAACAAAAGTAATATGCCAACAATGTGATTCTCCGTTCCGGTTCGTTCCTGGAGTAGAGACTGGCCATCGTGATTCAGCACGGAAACGTGATGGGCACGCAGCTTTTTTAAGGGTTTTTTTAGGTTTAATTTTATTTAAGTTTACATTTGAAAATTACTTTTACTATTTTTTTTTTAAGATTTAGTTTGTAGTCAATATTAATTTTAAGTTATTGTTTTCAATGATTAAACCTTAGAGATATTTACATATTGTTTTGTTGCAGATCGACGCGGCAACTGGCGAAGCCGAGATGAAATCGTCCGTTAAGTCTAGATCTATACAACTGGCCAGATGCCTGAGGAACGCGGGTCTGAAACCAGGAGATGTGGTGGCTGTGACGGGTGTCAACCATCTGGATTTGCACATACCCTTCTATGCTGGATACTTCAACGGGTTACCGTTGATGGGTATAGATCCGTCATATAAATACGGTATGATTTTGATACATATTTAATTGATTTACCAAATGGGATTGAATCGTGTAGGTATGGTAATTTAAGGTGTGTATTCCAATTTATTAAATAAAAGCGAATTTTACGAACATTTACAACAAGGAACACGCTCATATATTCTAATTCAACATTTGCAATGTCTATATCTAGTACAAAATAAAATTTTATAAATGTTAATAGGTACGAGTACAGTAGAAAATTGAATATAAGGTCATTCATCTTCGTCTTATGTTAGGACATAAGGTTATAAACTTAATCCATTTTAAGGTTAGTAGTTAGGACTACCTAACCGTACCATGAGTTGGCATTTAAGCAAGGTTTGCGTTAGCGTATACGATACACGCTCGCACTGATGTACTAAAGTAAGCTTGATGGACTACTTTCAATATTTTACTTGCCTAATCGTGGTACGCACCGTAGATGTTTTTTTAGATTTTGTAATTAGGGTTTCCGGATTAGGTCTACCTACAGTCTCAAGGAAAAAAATATCCGCATTATGTCATGACATGAGACTCATATCCTGCAGATAAAGATCTGTTTTACCTACTTATCGTGTAGATAAAATAAATTAAATTTGTGTGACGTCATACACGTGTATGTGGATCATTCACAAGTAGTCACACAATTTATAAATAAGATAATTTGGTATTTTCCACTAAGCTATTAAATATTGGCTGGATTTTGCTACTTGTTTGAGCAATGTGCATTTTCCAACGCCAATGGTTTCACTCTTTCACAGCCGATCACGAACCTAATTCGTTATTTTCTCGGTTATTATCTTTAACTGAATTAATACAGGGTTTGAGTTCAAATTTTAAGAAGATTTTATTACTGTTGGCTGTGAAAGGATTAATCCTTTCATACGCGAGGAGAATATTTTGTACAGAGATATTTCTGTTGATGCGGTTGGAAAGGAATAAAAAACCAGTTTTACTTTTGATTTTACAATCAATAGGGTTGAGAAATTGCGATACGATGATCGATCTATTGTCTTTCACTATGGTTATAATCTAGAATAGGGAACCACGAAAAACCTTAAATATGTCATATTTCTAACGCTTTTCTCCATTTTTGCCATGCACTCGGTACTGGGCATTTGTGGCCGGTGGTCTGCTTGGCAACCTAATTACAATATTTACCGTTGGCCCTAAGTAGTTTTTACAAAAGCGACTATTTGCGCTTTCAAGTCAGACACTTGAAATCTGTGTCTTTACTAAAGAAAATGAACGACTATTTGAAGAATGAACGTTCTTTTATTACTTCATACGTCTTTTACAAAAACATTTTGCCATGAATTCTATAAAAGCCACACAATTTGTGCTTATGGTTTCGAGCAGACATCGAATACTCTTCCCATAGGTGTCGTAAGAGTCGATTAAGAGATTGAAGAATCACTGACACATTGAAGGTTGATGATGGGCAGCATCATCATAGTGGACACTCTAACTGCCAACCGCTTGCCCAACGTATCGATTATGGGCATTATCTCCTACTGCGTTCATACTGAAATAGGCTGATGATGAAGTGTACTTTATAGACTTGTTTACAAAGTTTAATAGATTTTTATGCAGATAATAGCTAATATATTAAGTGGTTGGGGTTTATTAATACAGGCATTTTGTTGGAAGGTAAGATTATTGCTTGATAGTAAAATTTTGATTATATTTAATTTACAGAGGAAGTGAAATGGCTATTCGAAATAGTGAGACCAAAAGTAGCATTATGTGAAATAGAGAACTTAGAAGATTATGAAGGCGTCATGAAAGATCTTGGACTAGACACAAGGATAATAACATTTGGTGACAGTGACAAATCGTTGGCCAAATTCATTAAGATGTATGATGATCATGCACCAGAAAGAGAATTCAGGTTGGTTGACATAATCTCATACATACCTATTTTATTAATTTTAATCTAAGTTAGGTTCCCCTCCAGGCACTGGTACCACCAAAAGTGTTCGCGATTGATAGCTCTTTTTTTATACGGGAGCTATTATTTTTTATTTGTTTTTATAGCCGAGCTAACAATCGATAACTCGCTTTTGGTGAGACCAGTGCCTCAGACTGCTCCTACTCGTATCTTGAAACAAAAAATGTAATAGCTACCTATGCTACGTATGTGGTAGGTTAATTATCTTCTTAAATATATAATATTTAATAGTTAGGAATGTACGTGGCTACTTTAATCTGATAAAATGACTATTATGATGCGCAAATAGAATATTATGATTTATCAACGTCAGATAATTTGGAATATTTATTGATAACATTCAGTTTGACATAATGCACCTAGACATTCAAAGCCGCTTAACGCTGGCTCTTGCAAAAACAACGCGATTTCTTCTAATAATATAGTAATAAGATATTTTAAGTAGGTTGAGATCTGCGTGTATACTTGTATAGCAATTTTGTTCAAAACTGTTTAGTAGTAGGTAGGTACTAGGTACTTAACAGTTAATTATTACTAAAAACAATTTTAAAATTATTGGCTTATTTTAGAATACAAAAAACTCAAATATATCAATTATCTTGAATATAATTATTATGTTAACAAAATATTACTTTTTAAATTATAACGTAACCACTTCGTATCTAAGAAATTTACTAACTAAATCCAAGAAACCAAAGCCTATATTATAGACTTCGCAAGTTCTGAACCTAGTACTTGTTGTGTTGATTCTTGTTTTTAACCGGCTACAAAAAAAGGACGAGGTTCTAACTTCAACTTTCTTTGTATGTATATTACTCGATATCTCCGAGAATAGTGAACCAATTTTAATTATTTTTTTATCGAACGTGTACGTACAACCCCGAGTTGGTATACTTCCGGTTATAACCTAGCACCACTGACCCGTAAAGAACGGGTGAGAAACTTAGCAGGTTTGTTGGGAAAGTAGTTCTTGACCCTACATAAATAAATAAATATCTTGGGACATCTTACACAAATCAACCTAGTCCCACGGTAAGCTCAATTAAGGCTTGTGTTGTAGGTACCAGGCGACGATATATATAATAGATAGATACATATAGATACTTAGATACATACACAGCCATGACCAAGGAACAAACATTTGTGATAAATAAATACACAAAGAATGCCCTCGCCGGGATTCGAACCCGGAACCTCCAGCTTCGTAGACATAAGTAAGATCAATCGCTATATAATTTAATTCTTTATGCCTGGATGCTGAGCCAAGTTGCCAATCGCTAACTCTTAGTAGCGTATCGTAGTTTTTCTTCTCTGTTACTCTTTCTTACTAGTGTGATAAAGACAGTTAGCTGCCTTGCGTTTACGATTGACGATTGAGCATTAGCGTTCGGGGGGGCCATGTCTGGGCTCTGCCCATTTGGCGGCTTCTAATCGCGGTCTGCAGACCGGTCTTCTGTGCGTCGTTTCCGACTTTCTTCTTTCCTTCTTTACGAACATTATGAGCGTTGGCCTTCTCTTGGCTTTGTGGGCTCAAGGTCTTTGTGGGCTCATGGTGAGCATTTAGCGATTGGCAACTTGTCTTTTAAGCACCCTGTTATTCCAGGGTGGCGACCTTCGACACGAGCAAGGTGTTTGCATGGCTCATCAGCACCAGTGGGACCACGGGCTTGCCCAAGGTCGCGGCCTTTAAGCACTCTGATATCATGATGATCGTGAAAATAAATTCGATGATAAAAGAAAAGTAAGTACTTATCTGAGAGGGAGATGAAGATGAAAATGAGTTGACAATTAAAGCAGGTACAATCAAAATCTAAAAGAAACAAAATGTTGTTGATGTAGACAAATTGCCTTTTCCCCTCACTAGCTCGTAAAGCGCTCGTTTATCGTTTAATACGAGCGGGTAAAAACGCTTTTTACACTCTTGTGAATAAAGTAATTTGACATTGCTCTAATTCCTATAGCCCCCTACTGCCTAGTATTGGTGGATCTGTATGACCGTAGTAAACATGCGCAATCGGAGTTCACATGTTAAATTGGTCGTTCTCATGGGTGACTTTGTAAGCCATTGGCTATATTTAAGTTCCAGAAGTGACTCTATTCTACGATACGTTTCGGCATTGAGTTTTAAATGGTTTCTTTAAGTTAATTTACATTTGGATGAGATTTGTAATCATATTTCCTCGCGATAGTGAGGGGAAAAAAGTTGTATTACACTTGGCGGCAAAGTTTGTTCAACTCTCGTGCCTTGAGACCTTCGCAATGCTCAAGATTCCAGTTTTTGAACCACTCGCTACGCGCTAATTTTGGAATCTTTCGCTGGCTCAGGTCTCAATATTGGCACGACAGTTAAACAACAACTTTGCCCCCTTGTATAATAAATAACTATTGTCTCGTTACGGGAAAAAACATGATATTTGATGTTTATATGTTAAAACGATTCTATATTTATACATCTTGCCACTTATTTTGGAATTGCTTTTTATTAAAATTGTTTTCTCACATTTTCAGAGAACCAGCCCCATTTCTGTTACTGTCGAGTGTGCAGTGGATATCGGGATATTTGGCGACACTCTGTATGATCAGTTTCAATCATATCAAAGTGCAGACGTCCCAACCCCCTACTGTCGAACATGTTATCGATATAATTAACAAATACAAGGTAATGTTAACATAATGTCTTTTATTACAACAATTCAAAACAATCTACAATTACTTCATGGACACAGAATTTATTGCTTCAAGCAAAAACAAGTGGAACATATATATTATTATTACTCGTACCCATGTACGTATATGTTTTTAATTATTTATCTGCTACTATTGAATAAAGTTTGCAATTATGTGTGTTTTCTCGAATCAGGTCAAATAGTTTAGAAAGCCCTTCGATTTACTTTGCCATCTGACCGGAATATCTTCACAAACAAACAGGAGAAAGATTTTTGTGCATTTGTATATAAATGGTTGACATTTGGTGCTTCTAAGCACGATTCGGACAATATGAACTTGGACGCCCCTTTAATAGATGTAATTATTTACAAGAATTACAGAAATTTATCTAACTATTATGTTTCTTCTTAGCCGGTTTCAGCTATAGCCAACCCGCTGGTACTCAAAAGCATCATGGATCACAAAAAACATTGCGATTTGACGTGCTTCAAAAGAATTATCATTACTGCGCTTGCCGTTAAACCTGGACTTCTTCAGGAATTGAAAGTAAATAACTAAATATTTTAAATTAAAAACTGCCAAGAATTCTGCTTGTTTTGTTAGAGAAAAAAGTATCTTCACAATTTTCCTACCCTTACAGATCCTGACCTTGGTTTTGCTCCAAATGACTCGCTTAATGTACTCATAATGTCTGCATACTTATATGAAGTAGATTGAGTTAAAATTTCGCAAAAACTTGGCCCGCAACGTGTGCCATTAGATTAATTAGAAGTTATTTCAGGCAAAAATGCGACCAGATGGTTTTCCCTGTAACGTCCTTGGGCAGACGGAGTGTTTGGGTCCGATATTGATGCCGGCTCCAAGCGGCCCAGCGGGCAATTGTGGAGTCCAGATACCAGTTGTGCCGATACAAGTAAGCAATTAAGTACCCGTATTTGCAGGCAGAACAACAATCAACAAAATTCAATCAAGTAATTAAAAATGTCTAAGTATACGAAGTCAAAGAACTCTGAAATAGATAGTGGCACATTTCATTTTATATTTAGGTATATTACCTTTTCGTGCGGTTTAGCCGACATAGTTGTTCATAAAATCATAAATTTGTTTGAAAAGTTGAGTATGTCAACAACTTTACTGAGAGTCACAGTAATATTAACAAAAATCCAATTATTGATGGTTTTCGCATAAATAGTAGAGTGAATAACAAATGAAGTCCATGTAATGAAATGAATGAAGTACTTGCAGGTCACCAATTGCACAATTATTAATTATTCACAAAATAAGTAAACAACACGAAATGTAGTAAAGCAGATCGACCCTTTAAACGTTCATTTTTCTCATAATTTGCAGCTGGTGGATTCTGTAACTGGAGAAGTTATCACAGAACCAAACAAGGTCGGAGAATTATGGACAAAGGGCCCAAGATTGGCGGTAAGGATCTTTAAATGTGTTGTCTAAATGTTTTATTATGGCAACTGTAATCTTGATATACACCATGGGCTGTTTAAATCCGAAAGATTTTAACCACGCATTTTTGATGTAAAAACAAACAAAAAATGTTATGTTACTTTTATCATTTTTGGCGAAAATATAAATTTTTTATTTTTTTTGAATGTTGAATGTATTTTAACATAAAAAGTAGGTGTTATTCATAAAACTAGCACTTACAATGAGTGTTAACGTTTTTTTTTACAAAAACTTAATTTTTTATAGGTTATATTTCTCACTTTTTGACATCTATTTTATTTATTTTTATGACATCTATTAATGAGGTTAGTGAGACTATTTTCCATAATGGCACCAACGCCGTTAAAAATACCTTTTGTACTGAGTAAAAATTAGAAAATATGATTTTTTTTAATTGGTATTACCTAACTCTGAATCTAGGCGATATCCAGAAAAGTTTTATACGACATTATAGTTTCTAAATGTGGTCAGGAATACACTGTTAAAATCAGTCGGCTTTAAACAGCCCACGGTGTATTTAGTATAAGAAATAAAAAAAAATTGATATAGAAGGACATGTGTATTTTTAAAAACAACTAAAATAGTATATCTTGTTTTTGTAGGAATTCTATAAAAATCCGGAAGCTACTGCAGCATCATTTTCACCCAATGGCTGGCTCAAGACTGGAGATTTGCTATACAGAGACGAAAATGGATACTTCTTCTACGTTGAGCGACTGTCCAGCACATTCAAATATCGTAACTATATTGTAAGGCCAATCTTGACTTACACTAACTTGTAGAGAACTTGTACATCAACATCATCACAAATTTAAGAGCTTTGCTCTTGTCGGTGGAGTTCTCGCCACTCTGTCCTTGTCTCTGCTACTGTTTTGAGCTCCTGATACGTCACTACTTTAACTTTCTCCTTGGCTTGATCCAAAAATGCACGTCTTGGCCTTCCTCGCTCTCTTATTTTTTCAATTTTGCCTTCAATTATAGTCTTTATAAAGTCGTCATGACGTATCAGGTGCCCCAACATGTTTCCTCTTCTGTTCTCTATCGTTTTCAACAAGCTTCTTGTCTCACCTACCAAATTCAACACCTCTTCGTTAGTCTTTTTTTCTTTCCAGCTTATACCTTTCATCCTTCTCCATGTCCACATTTCGAAAGCGTTTAATCTCTCTCTATCACGCTGAGTTAAAGTCCACGTCTCGCTTCCATATAAGGCTATACTCCAAATATAAGTTTTAATAAAACGTTTTCTGATATGGCAAGATATCTTAGACTTAAATAAGTGTTTCTTGACATTAAATGCTCTCTTGGCCATAGCGATACGAGCAATTATATCTGGAGTACACCTAGAGTTACTTGTTATAATGCTGCCCAAGTATTTAAAACTGTCGACTTGTTCAATTAAATTATTTGTGATTTGTTCTATCATGTGTTGTTTCTTAGATGTTACTATTGTTTTTGTTTTATTAAAGTTGATGCCAAGCCCAACTTGTACATAAATAACTATAAAATAACGGCCAAGAGCATGTCGAGCCATCCATTTATTTCTTTGTTATTATTTATCCCAGGTCACGCCCATGGAGATAGAGATGGTAATCCAGGAGCACCCTGATGTATTGGACGTATGCGTAGTAGGAGTACCCCACCCTGAAGACGGCAAGCGAGCGGTCGCGTGCGTGCAGAGACGGCATGGGTCCACTCTCTCTGAGCAGCACGTTAAGGACATAGTTGCTGGTAGGTATCGTTTTTACGTTTCATATGCTTAGTAGCAGATCTGCTCCATCCTGAAAGAGCCGTCAAAGCCAAAATTTTGATTACACTGCTTGACGCTAATGCATACTTAAGGTGATATTTGAAATACATGCCGAGGCTTACAACAGTTAAGATGCAGAATGGCGAAAGCCCAGTGGCGTACCATCGAAGAGGCCTATGTCCAGTAATTGCTAAACAGCTTTTAAGGAAATGATTAACGATACATCCATCATCAGGGTTTACAGCCAGATAATAGCAGTGCCGTTTTATCGTTTCCTTAAAAGCTTTAATACCTATTGACAATGTGGTATAACGTAGTCAATAAACTGGCACATTGCTATTTTCAAGACACGAAAGAAGTGTTTTTGTCAGATATTAAGTATGATACCAGTAAGATTGTTAAGGGTGTGCTATAGTTTACACCCCAGAGATAGAGGGATGTACCTTGACGAATTTTTACTTTTTATTTTCAGGCAAACTATCTCCTTATAAGCACGTCCACGGCGGTGTCATCTTCGTCGACGATTTCCCCAGAACATTCTCCGACAAAATCGCCAGGGGGAAGGTCCTCCAGTACATCTTAGACGTCCGCAACACAGAAGCCTCCGAGTACCCTAGCTCTGGAAACACAAAGAAGTTAATCAGTGCGTTCCAGCAGCTGAGTACCACGAACAACGCTAGATTCCTGACCACAGGGAGAAACTGATCTACTGAGAGAAGACAACAAATTGTTTTATGGCGCCACAACTGGGGTTAAAAAATATTGTGTTTATGGGATCGTGGCTCAAAATGGCAAAAGGTCGTATAGTTAAGGAGGCATATTGGATAACTTTTCTCATGTGCCTAACATGAGAAACCGGAAAAAAAATCCTATGAATACCTGCGACTATTTTTGGTCCAATGAGAAAAGTTATTCAGTGTCATTATCTCATCAGGTTTTGGCATTTCCAATACTTATTGAATTATCTTCAGTTGCGAATTGAACTGTAAATCTATCGCCATTTCTATCAGCGTTTGCTTTAATCCTTTATTGTGACACTGTTTAATGACCTTTTGTTAAAGTTATGTTTTACAGTATTCTTAATAATGTATGTTCAACGCGTTTCTCTTATATGACATTTACCGCCTCTTTAGAGTAAATTTGGGTATTTGAGTAAGATATGTAAGTAGGAAACTACATAAGTCTAATGATATTATAATGCTCTGAATTAAAGAAAACGCTTATTTTGCATTAAGCAATGAATTAATTTAGTCCTAGGAGTAAGTAGATGAATTTATGTACAGTTTCACCGAAATTATGAAGTCTCATATAATTCAAAAAGGAAAAAGAAGCTGTACTTAGTTACCAATGTTGCTTGATGGAATATTTAATTTTAATGGCGCTAAGAAAGGACTTCCGCATGAATTCAAAAGAAACTCAACAAACGCCATTATGCAAATGAGTGATAAAGTCATGAAAAAAGCGGGCAACGATTAATCAACTTTAAGAATAGACAAATTGGACTAGAAAGTCAAATTAATTACTTGTCTCACAATTTAAAAGCAGCATTCCCTAGTATTATTTTAATGTATAACTAACAGTGGAATGTGACGTGATGTTGCCGCTCCGAATATAATTATCTGATAGCGATTTTACAGTATATTACTGGCGCATACAATATTATCAAAGATAGTGTTCCCCATAGTTAGTGTAGTGAAAAAGAGTACAACTTCCTAAAGCTTGTGAATACGCTTAATGGTGTAAGTTTAATCCAAGTGCATTACGTATAGTATTATATACGTATACATCGTTTTCCAAAATGGACGGCAGACGACAGAGTTATTATATTTTCACACAGATATGCTGCCCCTGTAAGCATGAACGCAGTCTTAACTAGTTCTGAAGTGTCAATCAATTATTTACTTTATTCAAGTGCAAATTATTGTTCTAGTATTAATTAACATATAAATAAAAAGAAATAAATAAATAAATATTGGTATTAATTTGGACCACGCATTTTAGCAGATTCTAATGGGATTTAGTTTAGGACCTAATCTGAATCGCGATATATAGTTCCATACTTTGAGGATTTAGTAATGGAGTCGGCTTCATATCGTTTCCCCTCTGCCAAAGACTTTGGCCAAGAATTTGTACATTGACCAAACCTGTTTATAAAAAAATAAAATATTTTAAAAATAAAAATAAAACCGCCTTCAAAAATTCGCCCCAACTAAAAAGTTAAAAATAATTTTGGTTCCTACTACTTAGGATTTCCTACCCAAACCTTTAAACCTTTTACCCTATTCATTGAAATAAAACATTATGGCTATGTACCCTACAGATTTCTTAGAAGTCGGTGCCAAGCCGAATACGTTCATAGGTATACACGATGATTCTTAATCCGTGATCAGGAATCATTTTTTCTAACTCAGTAATTGATAGGGATTACGTTAAAGTAGTAATTACGTGAAAACAAATTTATTTATTTTTTAATTATGTTTTAATTTTGGATTAAATTTTATCCCAAAATCCTTGTCACTCTACTACCATATCGGTTTTAATGAGGTTGTATTGTAATCTCTTTACAAAGTTATTAGCAATTGTCAATTTATGAGTAAACCTTGCCCATGACATTGTCAATCACTTTTGTCATACGCATAATAAACAAAGTCATAGTCACGGATATTGAATGAGAAAATAATAATTATTCACCAAAAAGCATGCCTCCACCACATCCGTACTCAAACATAGAGCGTTACGATACTATACGTTTGTCAATACAAACGAATAGCACAAGGCGAACCTAACAGTTATTTCACGAACTTCATCCAAACATTCCGATCCCCGGACACAATTTAATAAATCGCATGCACCAAAAACCTTCGCGACTTCGGACAGTTTACGGTGCCACAACTTGCTCGAGCACCCGGACGACCTTGTCATCATCCTGACGATTTGGATCGACAAATATTAAGATTCTTTGCTGAAGAAGATTTCGAGTGAATCAATCCAATCACAGGAACAATCAAGCGGATCTGTGTCAAGAACAACACGGTGGACATTTTGAACACTTGTTAAATTATGTTTAAAATAATGTTTTTTGTTTTAGTTGGTCGGGTATGCAATTTTATTGTTTTTATTTCATTATTAAATTGTACTGTATGAAAACAAATTGCTTTACTTGCTCAAGATTTTGCAAAGTTTAGGTAATGCACGTTAACATAATCTCCTATCAATTATGTTCGTCGTTATCAGTGTTGCACTGATAAGATAATGAGTAGATAGAAGTCTTTATTGACATAAGATCCGTCAAATTCCCGTTTCCCGCCATACTGATGGCACTTGACGTATCGCAGTTAAACTTTATACTGTAGGATGACCATGTATTGAGTGGTAATTTGTTTTAGTTAGGTTTTCACTTTTAATTAATTAAACAGTGAAGAAATAACTTGAGACCTCGCCGAATAAGTTTAATTTTGGCTAAATTTTAATGTTTTTCTACTCCTGATCACGGATTAAGAATCATCGTGTATATTAGATAGAGCTTTGTAACTTACTGTCACTCCGATTACGCTTTTATCAACAGAATGGTCTGCCTCAGTCATTTTCATGAAAGCATAACCGGAGTGACAGTAAGTTACAAAGCTCTATCAAATACATATAAGTACTCGCGAAGTGAACATATTTGGCTTGGCACCGACTTCTAAGAAATCTGTAGGGTACCTAGCCATAATGTTTTATTTCAATGAATAGGGTAAAAGGTTTGGGTAGGAAATCCTAAGTAGTAGGAACCAAAATTATTTTTAACTTTTTAGTTGGGGCGAATTTTTGAAGGCGGTTTTATTTTTATTTTTAAAATATTTTATTTTTTGCTTTTTAGTAGTGTAAATATAAAATCGTTATTCAGTATGCTCTAAATACTTATAATTAGAATGTACTGCACTGTAGTAGGCCATAAAACCTGAACTGGCGAACTTATATGAATACAACAACAATTTCAAAGGTAACAGACTTAGCATGCCAATACTATTTAAAGAATCACTAACCGCTAACCGACATGTCATAACTACTAAGAAAACACTTGAATAGATCTCGAAAATGTATGACATTTGTTATAAACAAAGAATGATCCTCCAACCCCTAATCGTTAAGGAGTTATTCCTTTCATCATCAGCTCACCAACATGAGACTATGACCATCTAAAGGCAAATACTCGAATAGCCTCCAAAATATATGAAATATGTTATATTTAAAGAATTATCCCCCAACTCCTAATCTCCAAGGAGTTGTACCTTACATCATCAGCTCACCAACATAAAAGGATGACCACCTAAAGGCAAATACTCAAATAGCTTCCAAAATACACGAAATATGTTATACTTAAAGAATTATCCCCCAACTCCTAATTGCTAAAGAGTTGTACCTTCCATCATCAGATCACCAACTTAAGATGTTCATGACTAGATGCAAATACTTGATTAGTCTTCGAAAATAAATGAAAAATGTCATGTGTGCCTACAACATTTGAAGAGTTCCCTCGATTTCTCCAGGATCCCATCATCAGATCTGGATTCGGTGACAATGGGACCAACTAGAAGGTATACCCTTTCAAACAAAAAAAGAATATTTCAAATCGGTCCACGCGTCTTCGAGTAATCGGGGAACATACATAAAAAAAAAAAAAGATTTCGACGAATTGTAAACCTCCTCCTTTTTGAAGTCGGTTAAAAACTATTTCATTAATCGATTCTTCGCAGTCTTGTAATCGTTATGTACCCGTAACAAGCTCCGTCAAAATGTCTGTATGTGCTATGTATGGATTCAAAACTCGTTCAAATACATCATGTATACAAAATATGCGATACTATTTCATATCTTGCCTTTATTTGTTTATATTACAACATTTTATTACATAAAATTGTTCAAGAAAATCAAGTACCAGCGAATCGATAGCAAAATCGGTTTCAAAAATATCGCACACAATTCGTATTTTCATTTTTGACTGATGGAGAAAGTTTGACATTTATTGTATTCTCGTATTTAAGGTTAATAAGGTCTACCCATCTTTAAATTTTGTAGGAAATATCAAACTTAGTGAATCAAGTAAGACAGAAGACTCTGCCTTGGTCTAATGTTAAGCTTATATGTAAGCCAATAAGGTTGAATATTTATTGCGCTTATTTGGAATACGTATTACGCGCGAAAATACATAGTGATGTGAACGTTACTCTTTATGACACAATGTCGAGAGTAGGTATAAAATGTCGAGATACGGACACTTGTGTTTACGTATATTAGTGTTCTCACAGTAAGTAAATAAAAACACAGTCTTATCGAATTCAATAACTTCATTTTTACAAGTGCTACTTAACGCTAGTTGGACCTATATTATAAATTGTATTTAGGTACTTACTAAAATATCACTAAGGAATATCAATATCACCGGCCTTATTGCAAAATCTTGTATGTATACGCACCTACGCACCTTGTACCTACGTACTTGTATTCAAATTGTATTCTTACGAGTATTCACAATTAAGCCTCAGTGAGTTTTACCCCAGTTAACTAAAACTTTCTTACTACAACAAAATAAATAATACTGTACACTCGTATGGACATACATTGTTTTCTTTCACAACCGCTAATTAATATTATAATTGATTTACGGATTTCGAAATGCACGTGATTGACCAAGACTTTCCTTACAGTTACAGCCTTCGTAGTCAAAGATCGCGATAAACGAAAACATAATCAATTGAAGTAGGTTAATGGCAAGACATTCAGGCGGTTTTGTATTAAAATTGGTTGATTAATTAATAACTGTTACTAATTGTCTGTTTACTTTTATTTAAATACTCAAAACAACAATATATAGTACCAAGGTGCACGTCAATCTATGACGTTTAGAAAAATATATCGATACGATAATCTTCAGACACTTGAAAGCCATATTAATCGGTTCGATTACACCTACGTCGATAGTTTGAAATTGTGTCCGCATAGAAATTTTACTGTATTAGTGTGATAATTTAACTTAGTGTTGTGGTATTGTTTAAGTGTGCGTGAGTAGTAACGAGAAGAAGAAATGCATTTGTAGTTAGATCGTTTATATGTGTGCTACCTCGTCCCCCTCGGAAATTGGCAGAATGTTTTTGTTAGGAAAGTTATAGCGATACCGTCTCCCCATACTAAATCCTCAAAGGTTCCATAGAATAACTGTCAAAAATTGACAAGCTGAACCTAAACTGAATCGCATTTAATACGTCATGGTAGTATGGTAGCTCCCAGGAATGAAACAGGTAATCGTTTTCGTTGCTAGAGATTAGAATAGAAAAAATAGTTTTCAAAGAAAAACTTATATATGCTCTATTTCTTTTCTAGATTGCTTTATTTCTAGAGCGGCGGGAATGTTAGGCACTTATGTTGCTTTTATATTAATGCCATGTTTTATTAATTAAGTGAAAATAAATTATGTAAATGTATAAAATAAAGTACTTATTTCATTACCCGTTACTTATTATGAATATTGTGTGTTGTTTATTAAAATAGGACATTAAAATTTGATCCTTGAATTCTAATTGACTTTTTCTTTATTTTTGGGGTTTTATTTTGTTTATTTATTTATTTTCATTTTATTATTATTTGGCACAGTAACAACATACAAATCATAAACTTATCTATAGATACATAGCATATTGCATACTCTTGTTTTTGTATGTCGATAACAACCGTGCACTACCTTTAATTACACACTTTTGGATGTGTGTCTCTTTGGTGTGTCTGTTTATCTTTGGCTTGGACTATGCGTAAAACAGAGTTTTGCGTAAAGCAGGCCATCACGCTCGCTCCATGTCAGTGCGAGTGCGATAGAATGCTTTACATATCGAGTAAAACCTAACGTATCCTATACTTTCCAACTCATGGTACGGCTAGTGATCACGCGTGAAGAGGTTTGATTTTATACACGTAGTTACTGATTATATTATTTTAATACTAATTATACTTCCTAACATATAATGTCAAAAAACGTATGGTTATTTAAAAAGAATCAGAAACTAAAAAATGATTGTAGTTTTCACCGTTTTTCACGTACTACGTAGCTATAGCACAACTTTTTTGTCTTGCAAAATGTGGTTTTATAGTGCCCAATGGTGTCTAAACAACCTACCAAAAATGTAGTTATACTGCATGCTTTGCGAGTTTAATGTAAAGTTTGACCGTACTATAGACTTTGTGTATTTTCGTCCAATATTCCGCAGTGTTTAAAGACGAAAGTCTTTGATCAGTGTGTGTTACCAGTGATGACGTACGGGACTGAAACGTGGTCGCTTACAATGGGCCTCATAAGAAGGCTCAAAGTCACCCAAAGGGCAATGAAGAGGGCTTTGCTAGGAGTATCTCTGCGAGATCGGATTAAAAATGAGACCATCCGCAGTAGAACCAAAGTAACCGAAGTAGCTCCCCGAATCGCTAAACTGAAGTGGCAGTGGGCGGGGCACATTGTGCGTAGACGGCCACGTACCGGAAGGCGCAGCGTGGGTAGGCTATCCACAAGGTGGACTGATAACCTGGTGAAGGTCGCAGGAGTCCGTTGGACGCGGATGGCACAGGACCGGTCATTGTGGCAATCTTTGGGGGAGACCTATGTTCAGCAGTGGACGTCTTTCGGCTGACATTATGATGATGATGATGATGAGACTTTGTGAGAATCAGCCGTCGCTCAGTGGGTAACGGTTAGGGCCCAGCCACAAACACGTGCGAATTGTGCAGCAGGCGTTTTTTCTTATCATTGCGTGTGACTTCAACTAAACACCGCATGTTGGGCGTGCCGACCACGCAATGTACAGATAAATTGCTCACCTATCCGTAATGCCGTGTTCATCGCCGAGCAGTTAGTGATAGAAACCATTCTAACACGTAGTGACAAATTGATTGCATCCGTAAGTAATATCGAGGATTTACCAAATTGCAGATATCATAAAGATTATCAAAGTCGGCTGACGTCTAAAGCGGCGTATACGTTAGCTGAACGAGTAGATTTAATTCGTGTTTCTTCGGTGCAAAATAGGGCGAATATATCTGAGCGTTTCAACCGCCTAATTTTAGTGGCATAATTTTTGCTGAAGTTTCTATTCGTTATAATGTGCTACTTTGTCATTTTGAAGGAGGCACGTTACCTTATACAAATGACCAAGTATAACATTGAGACGTTTAGAAACTTCGGCAAAAATTATGCCACCAAAATTAGGCGGTTGGAACACTCAGATATTCACCTAATTAAGAAATCTAACCTAATTCTTAATTTGCCGCAGTAATACAAATTGTTAAGTTTACATGCATCTAAAGGTTATACTGGAAATGAAAAATATCTGCAACTAAAGGCTTTATTATTCGAAGATAGCGTCAGTCAATAAATACCTAGTTACGGTTAAGGTCTTCGCACATTATAAAACAACTCTATGCCAAATATTGAAATTTAAGCCCTATGTCATATGTTTTTACTTTTGATTATGTAGTGTACGACGCGTAGACCACTCATCAACAACAAGATCAACCCCGCCCCGACACGTTCGTCACACACTGACCACAAGTTATGCTTGTGACTGACTTGTAACGAGCAACCATTTGTATTGCCTGTTTGAACTCGTTCGTCTGCATCCATTTTGCGCCCATTGGGTGGATCAACCAGTTGACTACTAAGAGTAGAGTTGCTGCCGCGTTGGCACGGAGTTGTTATAATATGCGAAGATGTTTACTATCAGATATACCTAGGATGTCAACGATTTTGTTCTTTATAAGAAAGTACCAAGTCAACTTACAACGGTAACAAAGGCCATCTCGAATGAATAAAATGTCCATTAATTTCCTTGTCAAAGTCACGTCACATTAAAAACAAGCTGCCACTGTGGACTTTAAAAATAAAAAATAAAATAATGCATAGTGCCGTCAACGAGGAATTAACGTAAGGAACGAAAATTAGGGATATTAATAGTTATTTGTTTTACTAGGGAGCAAAGTGATTGTTTAACTCTCGTGCAAATATTGAAACCCGAGCAAGCGAAAGATTCCAGAATTTTGAGCGATGCGAGGGTTTTAAGGCCCGGGAGTTGAACAAGCTTTGCTGCCGAGTGAAACACAACAGTTTTCACCACACTAAAGCGAGGAAACATACGAAATAAAACTCTAACATAACAAATTAGAAGGTATTTATTTGCAAGTCCTCAACTTCCAAAAAATAAACAAATCAGCTTTAGTCTATCCAGAAGATTAAAAAAAAAAAAACTTTAACCTCTAGAGATTAAAACACAGTTTTGCCCTCTGAAATTGAAGGATAAACAGCGGCAGCGTGTTTACGAGCAGTGTGGTGAAAATAACTATAATCTATCCAGAAGATTAAAAAAAATACTTTAACCTCGAGTGATTAAAACACATTTTTACTC
>JALPQI010012479.1:0-41037 GCA_025490895.1 Thaumatotibia leucotreta | reverse complement strand
GGGAAAATGTACTTATTACGTCCTAAATTAACCCCAGTTTAGAGCTTTGCCCGTATTAGACTTACACCCTGTATACTGTACGAACAGAAAGCTCAACTCAGAGACATTTCGACGCAGCCAGACACATTACCGTGTACTGTCATTATTATCATACCCATTTACCCATATGCTTACAAATAACCACAATTAAGTAAGCGAGCCAAGTACCCGTTCCATTTTAGGATATACCAATTATATGGGCAGATTTGAAAGTCGATTTCACTACACGCCAGCGGCATTGTTTACGACGTAGTTGATATACGGCCCCTAGATACTTTGCGGGTTCCCACTTCCCATAGCTGTATTATGCTCTAAGTTTCATTGACATACAATATATCGTTAGTCACGCGATTTCTATGGTTTAGTATTAATATGTTCGTATCAATTATGTAGGTAGGTAATCGTACCTAATGTATATTACCTAATTATAGTAATGATTTAATTAATGAGAACATTAGTGGTTTTTATGATAGATGTTAGGAAATGGGTCAGTATGTTTTTTATACTGCTTGTACCACTGCTTCACACATTTCAGTTATGAGTACAAAAGCAAGTAACATAAATTCTAACGTTTACCTACCTACGGCGGCAGCAAAATCATGGTTCAAGGTATATACAGAGTGAAACATAAGTTGTTAAAATTAATATGTTTTTCTAACTCTATAAACAACTAACAATTGAATGCCCCACAAGTTACGTAGAAATAGTCATGCTTTTTTGTGGCTTTTTCAAATTTATAAGGTATTTTTTTAAGAAATGTTTTTTTTTTAATAAAGAAGATAGGAGGATAGAACATGAGTCGTGAACAGTAACAATTAATTGCCAACATGGTTTATGTTTTTGTATTTTTTGGCTTTAGGATATCCAAAAGGATTTTTAAGACAAATTTTGAATAATTTGAATTACCTCTTCGAATTGAAGTAATTAATAACGCCAATTTTGTCATTGCGTGAAAAATTCAATGATACATTTTAAATAGCTTAAATAGCCGTTATCATTTCTTAAAAATACCTTAAAAATTAGAAAACGCCACAAAAAAAAGATGACTATTTCTTAGTTACTTTTGGGACATTCAGTTGTTAGTTGTTTATAGAGTTAAAAAAACGTATTACTGTTCACGACTCATGTTTCACCCTGTATTGTATTGAGGAAATAAATTTACTATACTAAACAGACCCAAACAAAGCAGTCAAAAATCTTCACTTCAAAACTAAATGACTACAACGAACCCATGGCGTGCTCAGGAATATAATGTCACAGCACCTATTGATCAATATTGCATGCGATTCCAATCCTGACACAGAGTTCCGAAACGAAAATTAAACAACAATTTAATACAAGTGTTTGTGTAAGCGGTGTGGTGACCACCCCAACTCTTCCCGCGGGTGTCGTAAGAGCCGACTAAGGGATTGAAGTGTCACTGGCTATTCTTTGATAGAAGATTGATGATGGGCAGCAGCGACATCATTGTGGACACATTACTGCGATCAACAATCCGCTTCCTTGCCAAGCGTAGCGATTGTGGGCATTAAACAACGCATCTCCAAGATGCTGGGGTCAAAATTATTTTAGTTGTCTTGTTCTTGTTTCATACCACTCTGCCACGCTTTTAGTTGTTGCACTACAAGCAATACATTACCGATATAATTTGAGAATACTTGCCCATTTGAGAATAAGGTCCCTTCTTCGAAGTTATCTATGGGCAAGCCATTGGCCATGAGGTCGTAAACGCATCTCTTACTACCCACTGGCCAATTTGAACTGTAATAATTGACTGTGTGCCAGTGGATAATGATGCAGATTTGATTTATTGGCTAGGAAACGAATTTACACGAGATTTGGAGGACATTGATCTCAATTAAAGTAACTTATTTACGGAGCGCATTTCAAATGTACTTAGGACTTAAAATTATGTGTAAATTAATATTCACAAGCGCTTGTGGTCAACCGGTAAAAAGCACGGTTGCTATGAAGTGGCCGTGGATTCAATCCCTGGCTCGTACCAATGTTTTTCAAAAAACTTATTGTACTTATATCATTTGATATTCACAAGTTATTATGCCCTTTCTACATTATACGGTAAATCTGTTATGAGAATTCATATTAGGACTATTCACGTTAGCCGTATTATAATAATAACTTGTCACCTTCGTGACAAGCAAGTAAGTATTTTGTTACTATTGTTTTCTTAGACAGAAGTGTCTACACAAACAACCACAACTACAACCACAAAGGACGTGGCTTTGCCGAAGGGCAAAGCCACGTCCTTTGTGGTTGTATTTTATTAAGATTAATATACTCTTTACTTTAAATTAGAATTTGATAACCTGTGATCTCTTTATTTAGAACTGAGGTAAAATATGTGTATTCGAACTTGGACACGGTGCATATGGAAATCCGAAAGCTCATTCATTTCTAAAGTATTTATTGAAATGTGTTCCACAATTTACTGAGTCACTAGCATAGAGTTATCACATGGACCAGACATAACATAAATGTCAAAGCACCCACGTTTCAAGCCGCAGATTTTCGTAGGAGGTTATTGTTCCGAGCCTACGCGTAACGAGAGAGTAAAGATTGGCATCCACTACATTTCACTTATCTGTTTCACCTACCACTACTTATATTTATATTAGTTTAGGTACATAGTATGTATGGCTACTGATTATTTAAGCTTTTGCTACACGACTAAAATATTGTGGAAGTCGTACAAATTCGATTTTAATTTAAAAACCACGATGTTTTATAATTCAATACCACTTAAGTATGCTAAAGCTTGTTTACTTATACTGTTTGCAGCGAGTACATCTTGCAAGGAAAACTAATAAATCTTTAAAAAGATAGTTGAAATACTAAATAAAAGCTAATATATCCAGAGCTCTTATCAATTTTAAATATACAATACCATACTCATTATTACACACCTCATCATAATAAAATCAACAAAGAATTGACAATCTACAAGGTAGACGCTTAGGCTGCATTTCCACCATAGATGTGCGAGGAGGTGTCCATACAAATGACACCTATTAATGACTCTAGCGAGGTGTAATTTGTATGGAAACACATCCTCGTACATCTCTGGTAGAAACGCAGCCTAAAAAGCGATCTCTTTCTCATCGTCGTACAACCTCTGATACAAATTTATATGCGGCAGGGGTCAAGTAAAGTAAAGTAGGTAACTCCGGGTATGTCCTCGGTTGTACCTACATAAGACATGTTTCGCAGAAATTTACCGGAAATCTTTAGAAATGGTCTTGCTAGTACCGAGTTAACTGAGGTACGATAAACTCGGTGACCATGTCCGAAAACCATAACCAGATAGGCAGAAATACGACGCTAAACACGCGGAAATCCAAAATGGTTACGGTTTTATTAAGATTGCTTACAGAGTGGAATGGTTCCTCCGTATTTTAACTTAAATTGAGTTGCATAAAAACAAGTAAAATTGAAGTAAATAATAACGGCAATTTCGTCATTTCATGTAAAATTAAATTAAATTATATTTATTACATTTAACGTTTTAAATAGCTTAAAATAGCCGTTATCATTCTGAAAACACCTTAAAAATTAGAAAAATCCACAAAAAAAAATACATGACTATTTCGAAGTAACATTTGGAGCATTCAATTGTTTGTTGTTTATAGAGTTAGAAAACGTATTACTGTTCACGACTCATGTTTCACTCTGTATAGTCACTAAAATTGTAACCCGCCTGAAATGTGTGGGCTTTACATTTAGTAAGCACTAAAGTAGGGGCATCGAAAGAAGCCGTTTTTGACGTTTGTTTGCACATGAAGTTCTGTAAATGTTCACAGTTAGTATAATGGAGCAAATGTCAAACTTCATTGTTGCCTGTACGGAATAGTGATGTTACTACTGTTGCTGCAATTTACCGATACGTCAATCGAAATAAATAAGTAAACCTTTTTTTATGGAGGTACGAAAACGAATAATTGCTATAATAGTAGGTACGCACATATTTTCTAAAAGTTTGTCATGGTTTCGACAAGTCCTCGCGAGAGTCGCGAGCCCGTGTGCTCCGTGGATACGCGGCTTTACAGACTGTTTTGAACTTGACAACCAGATAAATGTCAAAATTGTTATAAAATCACGTATAATTTTATTTTTTGTAGAATAATAATTTATGCACAACTACGTGACGTGACGTGGTGGGTTTTGTAGATGTGCTCTGATTTTAATAAATGGTTTTTGTGAGTTTATATACTGTATATACGGTATTTCTCTATTTGGCATACCTACTTTGCACTCTGAGCTTGCACGCAAGTTTGCCAACGTGGGTTGGGAGGGGATCGCTGTAGGTTTACGACGGTAAAATCGAGCGTTTCACAACACTATTGTGAGCTGTCAAAAACGACTTCTTTCGATGCCGCTACTTTAAGCAGTATAGTAGCTCCAGAAGTGGATCTTCGTAACCGCCGAAATAATGTCGATGAATTTTCGACCTAATTTACATGACTAGCTAAAATACTTTTTATATTTACTTTCAAAACGCAGAAATCAATGTACCTAATTAAAAATGATAATAATATTGTTGTCTGGATTCTTTGGACACTGTAGGTATCTTCCAAGTAGAGGTCAGTTTAGTTGTCTAACTTTTTAAAAGATTTATAGTAACAAAGTAGGTAGTTAGCATTATTATTTTAAGCGTTAAAATCGTCGTCTTAAAACAGTAGACATTAAGCAGTATTTTAGGTCATACTTGTATTATTATGGTGCCAGTAGCCGGACCACAATTCCAGGCTATTATTAAATTAAATCAGTTTAACCGGCGCTTGCGCAGCAGAGGGGAATATGCAGTAAGATTTGGTTCAAGTGGTTCGTTGGTTCATTAGTCAAACCCACGCGACCTGTGACAATAGTATGAGCACGCTATTGTTTACTGCGCACTTATTTTGTAACAAGCTTTGAACGGAACAACAAATCGAGGAAATCCTACGACTACTTACGATACGACATATTTCTCGTCCAGCTCTAATCTGTCATATTAATTCCATCGTAAATTCGCTGCGTCATAATACCATACCACAAAATGGATTAGCACTTCCGAACTCAATAATCATTAGCACTAGAAAGCTAAAAGGCACGCGTATAACTATCGACAAGAAGGTAAAATATTTATTTATTACAAATATTAAGATTAATCTAAAGCCAAGTCTATGCTAAACAGCATTTTGTAATTTTTTATTTTATTCTTAAAACTGTCTATTCGAATTTCTCAAAATAAAAACCCAATATTCAAATATTTGCAAATCCTCTAACTTACATTCGTGATGAAAACGGTAAATTGCATGTTCACATATTTTTGAGTTCTTAAGCCAATAGATTATGATTATGAAGGCGACTATGAAAAGGCCTGAAAATTATACTTAATCATTCACACACACATCCTTAAAAGTAGATTCATCGTTAAATAGTAAAATTGTTATAATGGGAGCCACTTCGTAATACACAAAAAAGAAATAGAGAAAATAATAAATAGGTATGTAGGTACTGGGTACCTATTTAACATATTTAACCATCCATAGGCAGACGTGTGAAGTGAACGAAAATAAATATCACTTTCCCCATTCAATTCTAGAAAAACTATAAAAGTATGCAGCGTAGCGCCCACCCTTTCTGTCTGTAGCCGTACCATGAGTTGCAAAGTAAAGGAAAGGATACGTTCGGTTTTATTTAATAAGTAACGCATCCTATAGCGATCGCACTGACATATGTATTGGAGCGAGCGCCATGGCCTGCTTTACGTATCGAGAAAAACCCAACGTTACTGATAAAATATTGCAAAGTCATGGTACGGCTAGGCTTATCGCGAACTTTGAAGGCGACATTAGAGTGAAGAGACAAATCTCCGAAATTAGCGAATTTCGAAGTTCGTGGTACGGCCGCTGTCGTACCTACCTACCATGTGTTGGCAAGTAACATTTACGTTAGCATTTTCTGTATACGTAATGTAGTGCATCACGCTTGCTCCAATACACCAGTGCGAGCGTGATAGACTACATTACATATCGAGTAAACGCTACCGCAATCGTCACATGCCAACTCATGGTATGACTGCTCTTGTTATGTTGCATACATTATCATGTTGGTGTTTTTTCCGCACTATTGCTTATAATAATAGAGTGTTGGAGGTTATTATAAATATGTAGGTATTAATGCATGAATGGATGCTTTCAATAACCGACATTAGTATTGTATCTGTGCCCCCTTTCATGCCCGTCTTTCACTGTGAGCCGAACGGACTCATTACTAGCTCCATTCCGACGATATTCGCCCAGCTATCAGCTATCACCGCCGGGCGAGTATCGCCGTGTCTCTTTTTTTTATACGGGAGTGCGTGTCTTTTGTTCGTGTTTATAGCCGTCATCTTCTGTTTTTATGCTGCCAATCAAGACTAAATAAATAATTCTCATAAAACTCAAAAGAAAGGAATGGGGTAAAATGACTAAACTTAATGATTGAAATTGCAAGAAAATGATGTTTTGCTGTTCATACCTCTAAAAATAGCTACTTGTTGTACAAAATCTATAAAGGCTCTCATATGGTAATTATGCGACCTCTTCATGTCGCATAATTTACCCGGTATACATGTATCAAACAAAAAGACTAAAAGTCTCGATATTATTATGTTGCTAATATAAAAACAATCGACAGTAAGAACACTAAGAACCCTGTTAGTGAATGTGAAGTCGCCTTTGCTCTAGTACTGCAGTCTAAAGCCCCGTTTGTACAGTCGAATCCACAACTCATTAACATGCCGTCTAGACTAGGTAAACAGCTGACGTACGGCAAAACAAATTAAGGATGGCGCTATGTATATGTGTAAGCGAATAGATTGGTATGCTTCGACTACTATCTCACAGTATATCGGGTGGCATAATGTTTTTATTTCGAAAAATTTGTCGCATAACAACTTTACGCCGAAAAATGAATGGCATAAACATTGTTGCGCATATTTTTGCTATGCCGAAATTGTTAATCCTAACTTGGTTGTTCCTAAATATTGTTTGTCCTAATGATTTTCGTGTCTAATGTATATGTATCGAAAAATTATTGTGCATAATGGTGATGTTCCTACTATTTAATGTACTAATAGTGATTACCTACCTTTAACTAGCTTTAAAAATATTTTTTTATTCCTTATACTTAACTATTACTAATAATTCGCCCTGTTGTCCAAAGAATTTAAGTGAGCAATTTTGACCTGGGAACCGGTCGACGAAGCCCCGCTGCGCGGGGCTTCTATTTCCGCTCTAAGGGATAAAAGGTACCTAACGAACCTATCCAGGTTAAGGTAGGGGATGTTCAGATTATTTCTTTTTTAATGCGGGGGGCTTCGCCCCCCGAGCCCCCCTGGTGGGGGGCTTCGCCCCCCCGTCCCCCCTTTTTTTGGCTTTGTAAGTATGAGGATGTGTAAACAATTGATTAAAAATACTTAAGTATTTAAAGACTACGCCATTCACTCCGCCCTAGTTTCGAAACCTAACCAATCCACGTCGGTTTTACCCTGGTTTATTACTTGAACATTTTTTTTAACCATTCACCCTGTTGTTGAAATGTTTTGCATGTTGTTATTAAAATGCCTTTTTGAATGAAATTTCGGACATGATAAAAGTAGGCGCAGTGAAAATTGACACTTCGAGTAGTAGGGAAAACAATATTTATTACAATGAACATTAGGATTATTATGCTTTAGGTCCTTCGACATTCGAGTAATCAATATTAGAATAAATATGGTGTAGGTATTTTAAACGTGTATGCGCAAAATTAAGTAGGCTAAACAAGTAGTATGCCATACATTCTCGGCCAAAAAATTTTAGGACAATCGACGTTTCTATTCGTTTACCCGCTGATGCATATTGAATGTAAGTACCACTACCACTGTACCGCGCAGCGCAGCTAATGCATGTTTTGAGATGCAACTGTGGTGTGGAGTGAGTGGTAAATATCGCTGGCTGACAACCTAACCTCACTATAAAAACTTGCACAACTGTTGGGAATCTCATATGTCAATACTGAATCAGAATTGAGATACGAGCTGTTACTTAGTGAGTTTTTATTGTGAACTGAAGATACAGATCTGAATTTCGTTCCTGCATATAATTTTGGGTGACTTTGAGCCTTCTTATGAGGCCCATTGTAAGCGGCCACGTTTCAGTACCGTATGTCATCACTGGCAACACACACTGATGACCTGGTGAAGGTCGCAGGAGTCCGCTGGATGCGGGTGGCGCAGGACCGGTCATTGTGGCAATCGTTGGGGGAGGCCTATGTTCAGCAGTGGACGTCTTTCGGCTGATATGATGATGATGATGATATAATTTTGACTAATTACTTGCGACGGAAGGGTGCAACTTGTAACAAAAGCTCACCAACTAAAAGTACCTACTATAGGTATTTAAAAGTAGCCTGCACAGTGCGCGTGGTAACCCGACTCGAGTCAGGATGAATTCTAGTAATTCTCGTAAATTACAGTAAGCTAGCTCTCATACAATTATTCTTCGATTCTTAGAGACATCCTAGTGTTGTCCTAGATTCCTACGGTGAAGATTCACCGACTTTTTATTTCTGTAACCACTTTATTATAAAAACTCGTAAGTAGATAAGTAGTACTCGAAGGTTGATAACTTAATTACTTGCCAGACATTACAATATTGCATTTTATACGTGCATTGTGTTTGAAAGCAACCTCTTAGCACGCCCTTTTTAGAAGTAATCTGGATGTGGCCTTAGTAGTAAAACAGTCGCTCTCTGCCCTTACCAGTGAAAGTGGGAGCGATAGCATCGCCTCATTAACCACTTCGCGCCACGGAGCCAATGGACGCGACACTTAGTGCTGCACTTTGACTTCGTTATTAACGAACTTCAAATGTAACAGTTTTAGGGTTCCGCACCCAAAGGTAAAACGGAACCTTTTATTTTTATGTTATTCAATCACAAGTTAACACGACGTTACAGTTAAAAACCAATGAAAAATAAGACACATTGTGAAGAAATCTATAAAAAAAATTAAAGTACCTATGCTAAATTTAGGTGACGCAACAGCGTGGCTCCGTTAAGGTATCTGGATGCTTAGCCAAGTTGCCAATCGCTATCGCTTAATCGTCAATCGTAAACGAAAGGCAACTAACTGTCTTTGTCGCACGTCGCACTAATATGAAAGAGCGACAGAGAGGGAAAACTACGATACGCTACTAAGCGTTAGCGATTGGCAACTTGGCTAAGCATCCTGAACTGCACGTAATTTCGCGACCGCAGCTGCTGCACCCTCAGCGAGTAGCCAAGCCAGTCTTCCGGCGGACGTACTCCTCCATGTCTTTCTAAGTCCTTCCAAACGTCCTATTACTAGGCCCCGCTGTCTATCCGTCTGTCAGACTGTCACCAGTAGGCTTATGGTGGTACTTACAGTGTTGATCGTTTATCCTCGTTGCTATCGCGTTCTAAAGTATGCCAGTACGAAAGTGATGCGTAACACGATAAACGATAACCAGCACCATAAGCCACCAGGCTGAATCTCGTGAACCGTGACAGTTAGACAGTCAAAATGTTCGCAGATGCTGTATTTATGTTAGAGCCTAATGCATAACAAATTACAACTAATAATTCAAGCGGAAGTCTCTATCTAGTAGGAGACATAGAAAACAGACTTCCGCTTGTAATATTAGTTGTAATTTATTCTGCAATATGCCCGTGAATTACCTTTACACTACACTTACATTAAAAACTATAACTACCTACCCCTTATTCATAAACGTCTGCTAACTTAACAAGCCGCTAATAATTGTTTGTCCCTTTCGGTTTTAACAATTTGTCGATAAAAGAAAAAGGGACAAACAATACTTAGCGGCTTCTTAAGTTAGCAGACGTTTATGAATAAGGGGGTATAACACTGTTCGAATTTCAAATTGTACTAGAAAAGGTTGGATTAGATTTATTATCTCTCTACAAAGTAAAACAGTCGATCTCTGCCCTTAGAGGTGAAAGTGCACGCGATAGGATCGGGTCTCATTAACCACTTCGCGCGCATACGGAGGTAGGCACCTTATGTTCGTGACACCTTGGTACAGTCAGGTCTTAAAATATTTATACATTTCAGAACAAACGTCCGAGATAGGCAGGTAGGTTTATGAATCAAAGTTTATAAGGTTCTGTAGTAAACTAAACCTTATATAATCCTTATTATAGTATCGCCATGTCCGTCTGTCCTTCTGTCTGTCTGTCCGCAGCAAAGCTCAGTGGCCGCTAGTACTAGAAATTTATAATTTGGTGCAGGTATACACATTAATCTCGCCGACAAAGTGGTAGAATGAAAATAGAAAAAAAAAATTGGTGTAAGTAGGGATGTTTTTTTTATTTCACTGTAATCCTGTAGTGCGGGGTATTGTTGAATTCGTCTTTTAAAAAAATACGGATTCTAAATCAAAGTTTTTTCTAAGGTCAATATTTCCGCTCCAGAATAAAAAAAAATGTGTCTACTTTCATCCTTGCAAAAAAAAAAGAAAAACGTTATGAACAGTGGGCTTATAAAATTCTTTAAAATAAAAGTATTTCGAAAATAATCAGCCGAGTCGTTTTTTAATAAGTACCTACGGACGGAACTCTACCTATACACTGAGCATTGCCCGCATATAAATACATACTATACATAGCCAACCGTAAAGGGACTAGATTACTTGATTACGTGAGGAAATCAGTTTTCGATCAAGAAAGAAATACAGTTAAGTGTTCATAAAATTCATCAATTGGCATTTAATACATGAGTAATGCTCCTAATACTCGTTGTCCTAGTGTGTAGTAGTATTATTATAGAAGGTACCTAAACGTTTAACGTAACTATAAGTTCATGCCAATGTTTACATCAAAATAACTCCATACACAGAAATTCTCATTATCCTGAGCGAACTCGTTAACCTTAACTACGGGAAAATCTATTGCGACAAAATTTTAAGCAAAACCTCTCGCTCAGGCTAAATTGCGAAGGGTGTTGCCTGCAGACCAACTGAGATACTATTCAGGAATTCAATGAGCAGATCTGTGATTCTGTCTTTAGCTAAAATGTTACTAGAACAAACCTCTTAAAGCGACTAGGAATTAAATCGCCCGACCAACGTTGAAACGTTTCTCGCTAACGTCTTCAAATTAATTTATTTATTTCAAACAATACTGTTTGCGTAAAGCAATTTAAAAGCAACTCGATTACTGACAGGGATTCTTAGCAAGCCTCCGTATAAATTGTTTAAAGGAATCTCCTATTAAACTTAACGAAGAAGATACCAAAGTTTGACGAAGGCCAAGAATTGATGGAATAAAATGGACTTTTTCGAATAGGCATTAATTTGAGGAACACAGTAGTGAGCAGCGATTTAAAGTTTATAATCTCATTATGTCTTGCAAATTTCTTAATTTTATAGTAAAAGGCTAGCCAAGGTTATTCTTTCATAGTTGGGTAGTTCTATGCGATTTTTCTGTCGCACCAATCAAGTCATTACCATTCCCAAATTCATGACGAACGTATAAATAGTGGAAAACTGCTCGGGATGTAATACCGGTTCCTGCCAGATTGGCCAATTCTTCAATTTCGTCGTGGGTCAAAATTTATAAAGGCGACTTGTTAAGGCGACTTTTTAGATTTAAGACCTTTATTATGTACGTGCATTCTGGCAAATAAATAAGTTTGAGTTTGAGTTTGAGTTTGAATAAAGCATATTATAGAGTTAAGGAATTTTATAATAATGATTGTCACGACATATTTTTATTTGTGTTGATTTTTTATTTAAATTTGTTGTTTGTATTTCAATTATTAATGTTATTTCAATTTTATTTTGTTTTTTGTGTAATTTGTTACTTGTATTTTTGACATGTGTTTTTAACATTAAATAATCTGAATCTGTGTATTATTGCTTCGTAAGTGACGGCCTTTACAGTGCCCAGCTGCAACTCTAATAAATGATAGTTGTCTGCGCACAAGTTGTAGTAAAGTTATCCGCTAGAAAGGCCCTGCGCGCTAGAATCGGATCGCATCTGAGAGCAGTCACCTTTTACCCAGTTACCTACCTACAATTTCACGCGATAATTACCGCGTGTGCGACTCGCAACTTCCGATCGATCGGATCTAAAATACTTCTGCCAAATAATAGTACATTGGGCATCTTAGGGAGGTAAGAGTCGTTAGAAGCTTGACACCGCGTAGGGCTTTTAATAAGTCGAGTTTGTAATCCGCTTCCGGACGGTGATGCATGCAATGTTTTTCATCAATTTGCGAGCAAAAAAGTTTAAAGACCAAGTAATATTAAATGACATGGGTATTGGGTAGGTACTAACATTTATATAACTCACTAGGGAATTTCAATTTTATATAAGTCTCGCGACGCATGCAACCAATAGCGCATTAAGAAAACAAGTGTTAGGAAAAAAAATACGTACATCGTTAGTTAAATCAATCTTATTTATATATATCATGGAATCACCAACAAGCCATTTAGAACGAGAGATTCTTAAGAAATATCTCCAATCTACTGGCATTTGCTGTGAAATGAAAGTGACGACATTTGGATCAAGTCTAAAACGTGACTTTATATTGACGGATTACAGTTTCACATCGATTTAAAATCGTGTTCCAAGTCCCAATGAATGCTAGTTGGATGAAATGGCGCCGAATGGTCCCATAACATGTTGCTGGAAATGTTGGAGCTCGGATATAATGCTCGAAAGTATACCAATCATCAGTAGAAACTAAAAAAAAAAATAGTACATTGTTGTAGAGGCTGGAAAGTAAGTAATTAAAGTAATAGATGAACGAGTTAGTTCGAAGGCCGACCCTTAGGGAGGCCTTCGATAGTACGAGTTCATCTATTGCACTTTTCGCCGAGGCTAAACATTGTGCTTTTCACGACTACTGAGAGGAAATAAAACACATTCTTGTAATTAGAAAAAATACATTTTAATTTGTTGTGGCTGAACGCCATGATCCTGTGCCACAAAAATAAAAAAAGAGACAAGCAGTCCGAGAAAATTTTTCTGAAATCATTTTCAAAACGTCATATCCCTATGAAATTCGTGTTTAGATACGACCTTTTACCTTCAACATTGTTGTACTGTTCGTGACGGTTATAGATGTACAGCTGTCAAAATTTTACAGCTATACAACTATAAGCAACTTTTCGTACTGTGTTTAGTCAAACAATCACCACATTTACGAACAGTGTCGTGAAAACAAATATTTATGGCTGACTTTCCACAGCATTTGACGACTTTGACACATGTCCTGAAACACGTTCGGAGATATATTTTGACGTTAATACAAAAAAAATGTTTTTAAACTCAAGATTTAAGATTTTAACTGCACTATTGTATTAGGATCTAAATACCTGTAAAAATAGTTGCTTTTATTAAATAAAATAAATTAAGTTCGTAATAAAGATTGTGTTCTATAAAATATTTTAAAAATAAAAATAAAACCGCCTTCAAAAATTCGCCCGAACTAAAAAGTTAAAAATAATTTTGGTTCCTACTTCTTAGGATTTCCTACCCAAACCTTTAAACCTTTTTCCCTATTCATTGAAATAAAACATTATGGCTAGGTACCCTACAGATTTCTTAGAAGTCGGTGCCAAGCCGAATACGTTCATAGGTATATATTAGATAGAGCTTTGTAACTTACTGTCACTCCGATTACGCTTTTATCAACAGAATGGTCTGCCTCAGTCATTTTCATGAAAGCATAACCGGAGTGACAGTATATTACAAAGCTCAATCAAATACATATAAGTACTCGCAAAGTGAACATATTTGGCTTGGCACCGACTTCTAAGAAATCTGTAGGGTACCTAGCCATAATGTTTTATTTCAATGAATAGGGAAAAAGGTTTAAAGGTTTGGGTAGGAAATCCTAAGAAGTAGGAACCAAAATTATTTTTAACTTTTTAGTTCGGGCGAATTTTTGAAGGCGGTTTTATTTTTATTTTTAAAATATTTTATTTTTTGCTTTTTAGTAGTGTAAATATAAAATCGTTATTCAGTATGCTCTAAATACTTATAATTAGAATGTACTGCACTGTAGTAGGCCATAAAACCTGAACTGGCGAACTTATATGAATACAAAAACAATTTCAAAGGTAACAGACTTAGCATGCCAATATTATTTAAAGAATCACTAACCGCTAACCGACATGTCATAACTACTAAGCAAACACTTGAATAGATCTCGAAAATGTATGACATTTGTTATATACACGGTGGAATTTAATCGGTGAACAGGAACCCATTTTTCTAATTCAGTAATCGATGGCGGTCACGTTTATGTAGTACTTAAGTGGAACCAAGTTTTTTTTTTAGCATAACAAATTTGTATGTTGAAATTAAACTTTAATTAAAATTTATTTTCACCCTACTAATGGTTTAGTCTGAAAAGTTTAATACCTCTTTTCAAACTATCAGCCATGCATCGCTCTTATTTTACATAGGAATAGAGTCTATCGCAAAAATTAAAGCATGTGAGTGGTTATTGCTCATTTATGTTTTAAGTTTCTATGGCTGATAGTTTGAAAAGAGGTATTAAACTTTTCAGACTAAACCATTAGTAGGGTGACAATAAATTTTAATTTCAACATAAAAAAAATTTATGCTAAAAAAAAACTTGGTTCCACTTAAGTACTACATAAACGTGACCGCCATCGATTACTGAATTAGAAAAATGGGTTCCTGTTCACCGATTAAATTCCACCGTGTATACAAAGAATGATCCTCCAACCCCTAATCGTTAAGGAGTTATTCCTTTCCTCATCAGCTCACCAACATGAGACTATGATCACCTAAAGGCAAATACTCGAATAGCCTCCAAAATATATGAAATATGTTATATTTAAAGAATTATCCCCCAACTCCTAATCTCCAAGGAGTTGTACCTTACATCATCAGCTCACCAACATGAAAGAATGACCACCTAAAGGCAAATACTCAAATAGCTTCCAAAATACACGAAATATGTTATACTTAAAGAATTATCCCCCAACTCCTAATTGCTAAAGAGTTGTACCTTCCATCATCAGATCACCAACTTAAGATGTTCATGACTAGATGCAAATACTTGATTAGTCTTCGAAAATAAATGAAAAATGTCATGTATGCCTACAACATTTGAAGAGTTCCCTCGATTTCTCCAGGATCCCATCATCAGATCTGGATTCGGTGACAATGGGACCAACTAGAAGGTATACCATTTCAAACAAAAAAAGAATATTTGAAATCGGTCCACGCGTCTTCGAGTAATCGGGGAACATACATAAAAAAAAAAAAAGATTTAGACGAATTGTTAACCTCCTCCTTTTTGAAGTCGGTTAAAAAGTGCGTGATTAGGGAAGAATACAAGTTTTAGGATTGTTTTAATTTTTTTAGACTGTACCTATTGACGAATCACATAAGGTAGATATGTATAGGGTGGCCAACATGTAGGTATACAACTTTTTTTTACCGCTATTTTGTTTTGGCGGTAAATTTGACAAAAATCGACACAAACGAATTTTGCAACAGATACGGCAAATTTATTATGAAGCGTTTTTGTTTTGACGGAACAACTCGTTTTAATTAACAAGCAACAATAGAAACATTAAAAAGTAGTTTATTAACGATATGATAACGTTAACGTTGTTCCTGGAATAATTTCAATATGTCGCCAAACAAGCACATGGCCATTTCGATAGTATGCCGTAGCCTACGCCGGTAACGTCTGTAAAAGTGGTATTTTACAATTGTAGCGCTGACCCGTATACGGTGACCCGTGGTGAAATAGGCCCATTTAAGACGTAAGATATAAGACGTTTATTCATGGTATAGGTTTACAACAATAGTTAGCCTGGTTCCTGCACTAGGCAAAGCCTGTGCTGCAGGTAACCAAAATTCGGAAAAGATACTTAAAGTACCTAACCTATCAATATATATGAATGAATGAAGATTTGAGTAATTTGTGTGTACATATGTGTATGTGTAGGTGTCTATGTGTGTGTATCTATACGTGTGTAGTGTGTACATGTTGAACAAATGCTTCCATTCACTGTACAACTCTCAGTAACTTCTCTATGTCCTCATAACATAATGAAGAGACTTGAGCCATGTTCGCATTTTATTTTTTGTTTCTCGAAGAGATTTAAACCCACAAATTGCAGAAGTCAGAATTCTCCATTACATTTTGATTATTGTTTAGTAAGGGCCTATAAAAACGATATTTACCAAGCCAGGAATACAGGGTGTAAATTTTATAACTGACAATATTTAAGGAGGTGATTATATAGCTGATACTGAATCCGAATCAATAAAAAAAAGTGTACCTTAATTTTACCCAAAATTTTCCTAAACTTTCACAAATCACGGACACCCTACGCGCGGCGATGCATCTGTAAATAAAATGCTTGCAAAAGCGACGAGTAGCTTGCCGCGAGTCGACCGATAACGCCCCCGCCGCCCCCTAAACACCGCCCCTCTAACTTGCACCCGGGCTAGTTACTTAGAAAAAAGTTGTTCGTTTGCAAATTAGTCGTGCGCCCGCGCCGGTAATGTTCACACGTCATTTTTTTGTGCATTAGCGTGAACCACGTCGCGCAATCGCAATACCCGAATTTTCCAATCGGGAATACACCGACATGGTGAGACTTTATGTTGAGTGTGGTGATAATGTGTTTCTTGCACGAAGGACGTATCGCGTGAGGTTTCCTGACAGGCGAACACCTGTCTCGTGACTTCTACTACCAACAAGATGGTGCACCTCCTCACTTCGCCGTTCAAGTGCGGCAGTACCTCGACCAAAAGTTTGGTGAAAAGTGGATAGGACAGGCTGGACCAATACCCTGGCCACCAAGATCACCTGATCTTACGCCATTAGACTTTTTCTTGTGGGGTGAAGTGAAACGTTTAGTGTACACAAACCGGGAGAACGAAATAAACAATGTTCACGAGTTACGCGAGTCAATAATCGCGGCTTTCGAAACAGTTCGACAAAACGAATACGTTTTATTACGATTGAAAGACAATTTAAGACGACGCGTGTTGTTGTGCCAAGCCCAACGTGGTGGACACTTTGAACAATTACTTAAGGTAACTTAGATTTAATTTAATTAGGTAGAATAGGCTGATTTTGTTTGACAATCGTTGTACATTTGTTGATTTCAATTTTTTAAATACGCCAAAAATACTTTTTTTAGGAAAATCAATGCAGTACACTTTATTTAATTCTTATTAATAACGTAATAGTCGGTATTTTTGTCGGTCCTAAGTTGAATTCAAATCGGTGTTTAGTTATGGATGTGTCGCCCTATCGAGCCACTCGCCCAGCGCGTGACGTCACCGCTGTGCAGCGGCGGCGCGCGGCGTAGGTATGCGCACGCGGTAAAGATTTTTTGAGACTGAATTAAAGGCGTATAAGTGAAGATTAATTAAACGAAATACGATTTTTGATGTTTTATTACTTTTTTATATAGCCAGCCAATCATATCCTTAAAATGTTGTCAGTTAAAAAATTTACACCCTGTATTGTAAATCATAATAATTATGCTGCTTTCCCGTTTAGTGTTAATGACTCCAACGAAGGAACGCTTGCAGCTGCAACACGAGCCACCGTAATTAACTTAAGTGAAACTGAATATAGGGGAAGGAAGTAGGATTACTTACCTATATACGAAGATATAGAAGTAGGTAACTATGTACTCATGTAAAGGGCAATCCAGTTAATGTCTTCTGCGTCATTGGACTAAGTCAGACGTCGGCTACAAACCTTGCAAAAGGATTATCTGCCTTTGACATTTTTTGAGTAATTTCTCAACACATAAGAAATCGTGTTGCACAAGTCCAATCACATCATCATCAGCCTATGTTAGTCCACTGCTGGACGTAGGCCTCTCCTAATAGCTATGCGTATAGACGCATTAAGAAGTAAATGCCCATAATCGCCACGCTGGGCAAGCGGATTGGCGATCGCAGTAATGTGTCCAGTATGATGACGCTGCTGCCCATCATCAATCTTTAATCAAATATGGTCAGTGACACTTCAATCCCTTAGTCGACTCTTACGACACCCGCAGGAGGAGTTGGGGTGGTGACAAATGTATTCTTACTGCCGTCACCACACGGCATCAATCACATCAGATAATATATATTCCTGAGGTTTTCCTGAGGAGGCACATTCCCCTTATTTACTTATAACAACGAACAAAAACAACATGAATTGCATTTCTGGTGCATTTGTCAACACAGTTGAATGGAACGATTAGTCATATCCATACTACAAGCCGCTTACTAAAACACATGGACTCCAATGGTCTGAAATTATGCTTTATGCTTTTTATTTTATTTATAAGCCTTCAAAGGCGAAGATATATCTTCAAGCTCTTCCACGAGTCTCATCTTTGTGTAAAGTTGCGCAAAGATCGTTATTTTAATTATGTATGTACGAGTATGTATAGTGACTGTAGTGTTGTTGATATTTATGAAACTTAGCAACTTTCTACCGTATATTCCTTGGAATAAGATATAAATGTGTATACGTAACTTATGTTATGGTTTATGTTTACAATTACAAAATTTAATGGCGACCTCCTTTTTAGCCTCGAGTCCGACGCACAACGTAACCTACTCGAGATGAAGGACGCTTGATCTTGAATTCTTTGTATCATAGTCTCCTCTGCCATAAGTATTTTAATTTGCCTTTTTGTTAAGAAATGGTGGACAAGTACAAATTATAAATTTTACATTTTGTTTTTATAATATTTTACTAACTTTTTAAAATCCAAAATAAAAATCAATAAGACTTTTTCAGAATCAGGGAGCTTATTCAACAGCCGGAGTTGTCGTGCACGCGGGATTCCTCCGAAATTAATTATAAATTGAAATCAATTTAGGTAGGTTCAGTAAGACATTTAGTAAGCCATTTCGAGTAAACATTTCGTTGTATATAAATCAATTAAGCATTAGTGTGAAAGCCTTGCCAAGAGAAAGATATTTAGGGTTCAAAGGTAAGTTGTGTGCGAAGTCGAGTCTCACGCAGCACACCGTGAAATTACTGTTTTCATTCGTTAAGCTCTAATTATTATTATGTCGTTTCAACGTCTCGTGAGAAAAACGGAAATTTAACAATATTCCGGTAAATTGATGTTGTAATTTTCAAATATGTATGTGTAGGATTTTTCACAAAAAGTTACAATAAGTATTTATGCTATACCTTACCTTTCCATTTTCAGATTTTAAAAATATAATAATATACTTACTTGTTGACGTTTATAATAATGTTATAGCTCATATCTTATGAATGCGTCGACATTTACGACATTTACATCGGAAAAAGTTTAATGTTTCCAAAAGTAAACATTTAAAAAATATACGGGTGTGGCCTGTAATAGGAGCAAAAAATGAAACGGTACACTAATAACCCAATAAATAGTCATAATTTAATAGTTAAAACTTAAAAAAAAAATTTTTTTTTTGCAAAAAAAAAACATTTTTTTCCTTTTTTTTATGTAGTTTTATTGCAGTCGACTTATACCAAAAAAGTTAAATCGGTGTAACACAAAAAAAAAATTTTTTTTTTGCTAAACCAGTTAAAAAACCATGAGTTCAAAAAAACTTTTTAGCTCATTTAGTGTTATGTCCACTGAACTACCAATATGTTTAATCATTAATAAGGTACAATGTTGTGATACCTAGATACATCACTCATAGGTCGTAACTTTAACATACTGTTTCTTCTTAATGGATAACTTTAAAACACTGGGACCTTTTGCGAATAACTAGAGGCAGTCAGAGGAGCCTTCCATTTGATTTATTGCTCCTGTTACAGGCCACACCCGGTATATTGATAAAGAATGCCACTTCGTACTTCGTAGTACAATGTGACTGGGAAATCAATGTAAAAACAATTAACTATCTTCATCACATATGATATGATTGTTTTTATAATCAAAATGTCTTTTACTATTAAAGTAATCGCATCACAAGATGAAGCAATTCCGTAGTTTCCGAAGTAGTAGGTAGGTAGTCTGCATGTTTCGTATTTGATAATGTTAGGTACAGGTACTTATGCATAACTCGTGGGTACTGCCTGCCTACTCAGGTATGGTATGGCCCATCCTTTGTAAACGTAAATAATGTAAAACGAAAAATAAATATAGTGATGGGCGCAGCGCAGGAGTCCGCTGAAAACGTGTGGCGTGGGCGGCAGGGCCGGTCATTATGGCAATCTTTGGGGGAGGCCTATGTTCAGCAGTAGACGTCGACAACATCATGATGATAAATATTTGCATCGAGGTTCATCTCATAAAAAATACCTAACACGAATGTGCAGAAAGTCTTCAAATATGTTCATGTTTTCGTAGGTAATTAAAAATATGCGCTAGCTATTCATGAATCGACCATGTCGCAACCGAATGTGACAAGTTGTAATACATCGCTCTATACAGGTTTCATTCATACTCAACCCAGGCATAACAAATTATACAACACAGAAACGTCTGTCAGTAGATTAGCTCTATAATTCACGAGAAGAATAAAAAGTAAAGAAATTAATCGCGTCATTTATATTAGTTATATGTTGTAACGTACACAACCATTCACGGGCCTGTGTGCGTACCATGAACTGCCGACGCATTATTAACGCGGACGTACTTTCTATTCATCCCGCTCGCACTCGCATATTGGTATTATTGGTGCGAACGAGCTGGATAGAAAGTAAATCCGCGTTAATAACGCGGGGGCAGCTCATGCTAAGCATACAGTCCGTATCACTAGAACGTGCTCTTTTCATTCCTGTCAGCCCGCTAGATTAGAAAATTATGGAAAAGTAGAGAGTCTAAATAAGCGTTTTACCCTACTGTATCAATCAAGCCTACAACGGTAGATTATGTGAAGGGATATAGCAGATACGCCACTGTAAATAAAAATATCTTACACACTCTTTGACCAGATACCGTGAAGAAATCTGGCATCTCCGTCATTCTCATGACGCCTTCGATGGAGTGACAGACAAATCCACGAAATTTACGATCTTCAGTGTTCGCGGTAGCATGCCTAATGTCAACAACTTAATGCTAACGACCTTAGAACGTAAGAGCTAGATGGTACTGTTCTTAATTCTAGAACTCTATTCTAGTGGCAGTGAAACCATACGCAGGTATACTTACTGATTTTGCACTTACGGGGAAATACTTGTGATTTCGCTTATCTTATCACAACATCATTAAATTACCGGATATTTGGTGATTAAATCGCATGCAACGTTGGAGCTAAATCTCGTCATATGATCATCTCATTAACTCGAGGTGACATAACAACAATACTACATCTTCAACATAAGTACTGGTCACTACGACCATGACGTACTAATGTGGTTCAGATTAGCCTTATTCCTTTGTCTCTACCTAAACTGAATCGCATTAGTACGTCATGGTAGGGGGTTACCATACATTGTATAGTTGACTTATTTCTCTTTCGGTATCCTATTAGGAAAATTGGTCCATAATATTCGAGAAAAAAATATTTTAATGCATGGCTTATTTCACGATTCCCGGATAAAGATATCAGTCAGAAAAAATATCACTATCCTTTTCCTCAGGCATGTAAAAGAAAAGGACAGCTAAGATTTATTTGGCATATAGGTATATTTTATTTGGGTATGGTAAAACAGCGGCCTACTGCGAACTTCGATATCCATAAATTTCGGGGATTTTTCTCTGTCACTCTAATGATGCCTTCGTTGGAGTAACAGAGACAAATGCTCGAATTTTGCGAATTTCGAAGTTCGCGGAAAAAGGCCAGACCTTTAGTGTCGTATCTGTACCAACAGAAATATTATTATGTAAGCTGCTACTCAGCCAAGTTTATGCGGGAATCATAGATAGGTGGTTAAATTACGGTGGCATTAGTACATTACTTCATAGACTGAAGAAGAGCTTGGAAACTGGTCGAGTGTGTATGTATATTAACTCATAATGATAAGTTATCGGTAAAGAACATGAACATTCCTTAAAAGACCAGGTGTTCATACTTGAAGATTATATGCTTCTTTTCAATTATCCACATGCCAATGTAAAGTAAAAAATACTGGTTAACTCGCCACAATGTTGTGTTCCTCGTCGTTCTAATGGATGGCGAACTAATCTAGGTAATCTAATCTAAGCTAGGTTCCGAGTTTAACGCATTAAGATAAATAAAGACAAGAGTTCAGTATTCCTTTTTTGAACTATGTAATACAATGATAGATAAATGGTGCAACTCTCGGACATGGAGTTTTAAAATATTTTGTGAAACAGAGGTGCGGATCTTCAAACCGGAATTTATTTTTTCAATTGTTAAAAAACAGCACCTAGGATGTATAGTTGTACAATCTAGTAACAACAAAAGCACTAAAGAGCTACTTGGGCTCAAAAGACAAAAAGTTTGTGCAGTAGTCAGAACTCTAACTGGACACTGCAAGTTGAACAAACATATGCTTCTAATGGGTAAGAACAAGAACCGACATGCAGGTTCTGCCAGGAATCAGAGGAAACTGCTATGCACAATTGCACATCCTCTGTTCCTGCGGACCACTAATGTACAAAAGAAGTATTCACCTAGGTAGGCAGGTACTTCAACCTCACGAAGTACAGAATATTACAGCCCAAAGAATTTGGAACTTTCTAGACTCAACGGGTATTAGTAATGAACTATAAAACAGGGCTGCCACAATAGATCGCAAACGGTCGATGCGGCAAATTTTCTAGCCCTTATCTACTATAATAATACCTAGGTCCAGTGTCGGGGGAGTCAAGTGCCCCCTGGATCCGCGTCTGTCATAAAATGGGTAACATGAATAGCAATTTTCGATTAATATATATTTTTCGAACATATTGCGAAAACACAAATCAAATTATTTATTAACTAAATATTTTGATTTGTACTTTTAATTTTTCTCCAGTAGTCACACTACTTAATACTATATAAATTATAAATATTAGATGTCATATACCAAAGAAAAACGACCAAGATCACCTATGTCCGAGGTGGGGATCGAACCCACGTACTCAGCTTTCGCGGCTGATGCCTGTACCCCTCGGCCACTCGGTCTTAGCAACCACCGGTCAAATTTCTCGGGTATACGTAGGATGCCCTGAAAATTTCGGGAATTTAATACTTAGGAACGTATATTTGACATGTGTTATACCTCTTTCTTACAAGCATAGTCTCATTATTCGAAAACACTGGCCACTTAGAAAAAAAAAACAATGTCCGATTTTCAATTGTTTTTTAAAGTCGTTGAGTCGCTGGTGAAAATGGAGCTGTCCCGCGAAAGTTTTAGAGCAATGATTTATTATGACTTTAAAAGTGGATTAACACAACAACAATGTGGAGACCGATTAACTATTGCTTTTAGTAGTGAAGCACCTTCAAAGACGACCATATACAGGTGGTATTCGGAATTCCAACGTGGCCGTGTGTCTCTTGCGGATGACGTACGTGAGGGTCGACCGAAAACGGCCGTTACCGATCAAAACATCGATGTTGTTCGCCAACTGATAAAGGAAGATAGGCATGTTACATATCGGGAGATTCAGGAGACTTTAGGCATTGGAATGAGTCAGGTAAAAGTTATTTTACAACAAGAGTTGGGCGTGCGGAAGTTATTTTCCCGGTGGATTCCTCACTTGTTATCTGACGACCAGAAAACGGTACGTGTCAATTGGTGCCGCAAAACTTTAAAAAGATTTAATGGAGGAAGCTCAAATGCCGTTTTTAGTATTGTGTCAGGTGACGAATCATGGATTTACGCATATGAGCCTGAATCGAATCGGTTTACGAAGACGAACCGAAGCCGACAAAAGTTGTTCGTTCTCGCAGCACGATCAAAAAAATGGTAGCCACGTTTGTCTCCAAATCGGGTCACGTGGCGACTATCGCTCTTGAAGATCGAAGAACTGTCAATGCCGATTGGTATATAGGCGTTTGTTTACCGATTGTTTTTGCTGAACTGCGAAAAACTAACCCTAACCGCCGTATTATACTACACCATGATAATGCCAGCCCTCACACCGCTCAGAAAACAGACGACTATCTGAAGGGCGAAAACGTCGAATTACTGGACCATCCTCCGTACAGCCCCGACCTAAGTCCCAACGATTTTTTTACTTTCCCGAAAATAAAGAATCGGTTGCGTGGTCAGCGTTTTCAGACTGCGGAAGAAGCAGTCGACGCTTATAAAATGGCCATTTTGTCAACCCCCACTTCAGACTTCAATAACTGTTTTAAAAACTGGTTTCAGAGAATTAAAAAGTGTATTAAACACAAAGGAGAATACTTTGAAAAACAATAAAAGTACTTTTATTTCATTAAAATGCGTATTTTTTCCGATTCCTGAAACTTTCAGGGCAACCTACGTATGCAATCCCTTACAAGGCTAGGCGCCTTTGACCATTCTCTAAGGGCAAGCACTAACTACATGCCTGCACCTCCTATTTAGAATACTTTACAGTTTTCTAGAATAGCTAGAGAGAGATAGTGCTGCCATCTATTGAACATATTGCGAAAACACAAATCAAATTATTTATTAACTAAATATTTTGATTTGTACTTTTAATTTTTCTCCAGTAGTCACACTACTTAATACTATATAAATTATAAATATTAGATGTCATATACCAAAGAAAAACGACCAAGATCACCTATGTCCGAGGTGGGGATCGAACCCACGTACTCAGCTTTCGCGGCTGATGCCTGTACCCCTCGGCCACTCGGTCTTAGCAACCACCGGTCAAATTTCTCGGGTATATGCAATCCCTTACAAGGCTAGGCGCCTTTGACCATTCTCTAAGGGCAAGCACTAACTACATGCCTGCACCTCCTATTTAGAATACTTTACAGTTTTCTAGAATAGCTAGAGAGAGATGGTGCTGCCATCTATTGAACATATTGCGAAAACACAAATCAAATTATTTATTAACTAAATATTTTGATTTGTACTTTTAATTTTTCTCCAGTAGTCACACTACTTAATACTATATAAATTATAAATATTAGATGTCATATACCAAAGAAAAACGACCAAGATCACCTATGTCCGAGGCGGGGATCGAACCCACGTACTCAGCTTTCGCGGCTGATGCCTGTACCCCTCGGCCACTCGGTCTTAGCAACCACCGGTCAAATTTCTCGGGTATATGCAATCCCTTACAAAATCAAAGCCCTTTCAAAGGCGCCTAGCCTTGTAAGGGATTGCATATACCCGAGAAATTTGACCGGTGGTTGCTAAGACCGAGTGGCCGAGGGGTACAGGCATCAGCCGCGAAAGCTGAGTACGTGGGTTCGATCCCCACCTCGGACATAGGTGATCTTGGTCGTTTTTCTTTGGTATATGACATCTAATATTTATAATTTATATAGTATTAAGTAGTGTGACTACTGGAGAAAAATTAAAAGTACAAATCAAAATATTTAGTTAATAAATAATTTGATTTGTGTTTTCGCAATATGTTCAATAGATGGCAGCACCATCTCTCTCTAGCTATTCTAGAAAACTGTAAAGTATTCTAAATAGGAGGTGCAGGCATGTAGTTAGTGCTTGCCCTTAGAGAATGGTCAAAGGCGCCTAGCCTTGTAAGGGATTGCATATACCCGAGAAATTTGACCGGTGGTTGCTAAGACCGAGTGGCCGAGGGGTACAGGCATCAGCCGCGAAAGCTGAGTACGTGGGTTCGATCCCCACCTCGGACATAGGTGATCTTGGTCGTTTTTCTTTGGTATATGACATCTAATATTTATAATTTATATTTTTCGATTAATTTATAATTAATTTAAAAAACAGTTAAACTCACGTGTATTTAGTTACTACATTCGACATGTTTCTGAGAGCCGAGGTCTCCATTATCAAGCAGTGAGGCCGTGTCAACGCGTCGAACGCGCGACACCTACTGATAGGTAAGGTACTCGCCGCGCAGCTGGCTGGGCCCGTCAGATAAAACATGCCGCGCGTAGTGACCAAATACACGTGAGTGTATTCGCACCTTTAGAATGAAATTGACCTAATCCAAAGTTTTCGAATTAGGAATGTTAAGCTTTTAGGTGTGTTTAATTAAGTACATCATTATAATTCCAAAATTTTCGAATTAGGTCACTTTCATTCTAAAGGTGCGAGTGTACAGTGTGAAAAACACCGTTCAATTATATTTATAGGTATATATTATGTCTCACGAAAGTTCAAACTCATATAAAGCACTTTCGACTTAGATTGTGTGAGTTACCAGTTTTACTAAATATGTTATTATCTAATACAATGTATTAAACATCTGAATGGATACTTTGAAAAGTATAAATATCGTAAGTACACGCAAATGCCAGTTTCACCGAGAAACTTTCTCGTGCGCTAGGTAGATGAATTTATGCGAACCATCCATTTCCTTCAAACATTGCTCAATCCGGCAGAGGTGCAAATACTATGCCCTCATATTAGTTTACTTTGTGGTTTTGGCCTTTCGCAATGCCATATGAATGGGTAATAGCAACGGTATTAACGCGTATGTATTTGTAAAGTATTAAGTGTACTACCTAGGCACTTTATTTTACCACATCGTCTAACAATTTTCAGCTGAATCTACAAGCGCTTAAGTACTTATTAAGTAGATACCTGAGCGTCCTGAGTGTTTTAATTAGAAGACCCATGTGCTCGTACTAGCAGTTTGTTCTAGATAAACCTACATTGGTAGGTATCAATTAAATTTTACTACATGTTTAATTAGTTTATTTATTTAGTACGAAGGGGTAAACCACAAAGCAGCTACGTAATTACATACTTTGTTATTCTGTTAAACATAATATTTTCTTCGGTTACCTCGATGATTACTTAATTACTCATGAAATAAAACTATTTAAACGGAATTGAATTGAATATATCGCGTACATTATTTAAATTTAATTACATCGCGACGTTTTGAACAATTTACAGGGTTCGTGGTCTGCGGGTGACTGACAATGGAGGAAATTTGATAAGTAGATTTACGTCCATCAAATTGTCAGTAAACCACGAACTGTGTAGGTACTTAACGTGTTGGACACGTCGGAATGTAGTTAAATTTAATTAATATACGCAATATAATACGTTTAAATCGTTTTATTTTATTAGTTTACATTAGTATAATTATATTACATTGTGTGACATGATATTAATTTCGACATACCTATATTTCAATCGACTTCGATATTTTTGAATAATTTTTTGGACATATTTACCTAACTACTCAAATGAATACGACTATTATACAACTAACAAATATATCAATTATACATTATTAAATTTAAGTCTCTCACACCTAGCATAATTTAGATTTGAAAGACTTGCTGTGCCCTATCAGGGTCCATGTGTAACTATTGTAAATATATTGTAACACCTAGTACCAAACCATGGATGCAATAAACGAATTACGAGTTATTATTTTATAAAACTTAGTATATATTTTACTAGTCAATATAAAAATGTTTACGAGTAAAAAATGAATATTTAATTCCTTATTCAGCTTAACACTTTCCACTGCAATGAGTGGACTAGAATCAATTTCCTGTGGTTCGATTGAAAGTCGAAGTTTCCAGTTTGCAGCAGAATTCTAGAAAACTAATTTTCTTTATCGGGTACTTTGTTACATTGATTACCTTATTGATTACTATATGATTAGATTATTGATTATAGTCACATATTCCAGCAAGATAACCATTCTTATAATTCTTCAACGAATGTTTTAGAAAGAGTAAACTTACACATTTAGGGTGTTTCTACTGGAATTAGTAGGTATGTGCTATCAATGGTGCTATGGATGGGGTTGATATTCACAAATCAAATATGCAGTGATAAGTATGTGCAAATAAACGCATCCACATATTTCACAAAGCGTAAATGAGGTGAAAAGGCACCCTAATTTACAATACTGTGATTTCAGGTCTTCATTTTGTGTACGTAGATCTTTGGTTGGATGAAATATAGATTTTGAGTTTTTGACCTATGCCAGTAAATACTTAGTTTATGACTTATGAGATAGGTATAGTTCACTTGGTACACCATAATTAGGTTAACATTCATGCTGTCAAATTCACATCAAAAGTAAATAAATGCAGGCAAGTTGTTGTTCTTATACGAATTTAACATATGTATAAGTATATTATATCCCTAACTTTCGATGGTGCGTTGGAATTTGAGGAAATGTTTTATTAGGCGAAGCAATATAGGAAATCCTTATTAAGTATGATTCTAGCAAATATGTCACATATTACCACTAGCTAAAGAAATGATTTCCATCTTACCACAAATTTTGCGTGTGATTTAGAAAGATATAACCATATATATATAACTAGTAAGTTCGAACACATTAAGTCTACCTACTATCCAAAACTCGCTATTATATCAAATCTAAAATAACACACAAACACACACACACATACTCGGGAAAGTGACGTTCACATGAAAAATAATAGGTACGTATAAACCCTAAAGAAGATTTTGTAATCTGACTTCAATTCTCATGGGTGTAGAGCCGCCCTACTGTAATGAAGGTAGGCTGTCTAGGTTTCGCGTGATTCGCTAACTTTCTCTAGGACTGGTTGATAATGACAATTAAACACGTTCACACACTTCGTTCTAAAGAAATTATTACCTTTTATAGGTGCGGTTCCCGTTGTGAATCAGTTTTCTTTCAGGAAATGACAATATGATACACATTGGATCGTTCTATGGCCATGGCCAATTTGGGCACGGCCGAGCCGAGTTTTATCATTTAAGTCGGGAAACCAAATGATTTGTGTAAAATAACTCAAAACGAATTTTCTGGAAACAATTGTTTTGTATTATAATTTGGAAATTGCTAAGTAGCCGTACCACTGCTACTTTATTGATGGGCGTTTACTTTCTATCCGGCTCGCTCGCACTAATACGCGAGAACGAGCGGGCTGGATAGAAAGTAAGGTCCGACCGAGATCACGGTCTCGGTCTCGGTTTCGGCATTCTCGGCCAAAAATCGAGCCGAGATATCCCTCTCGGCTCTCGGCCAAAAATGGCCGGGACTCTCGGCCGTGGCCGAGATTCGTAATGAGCTGTAATTGGAGAGCTTGACCCCAATTCGCGAACTTAGGTACTGCGTTTTTATTGATGTCATATTGACATGAACTGACTCCAATTTCACTTTAAAATGAATGGAAGGAATAATTTAGAGAAAGCGACCCCTATCATATTATAGATAAAAATACCTAAAATTCGAATACCGGTTTTTGGGGTACATAAAAAATATTAGAAAAAGAAAACATCCAAAAAAATATGCCGTAGGTATTTAGTTTAACGTTGGACTTACTATAGGTATTTGCCAGGGACTTTTTATGTAATTTATACGTGTTTCATCCTTTCTACCAAATCTCGGTCTCGGTCTCGGTCTCGGCCGAGAATCAAATTTATTCTCGGTCTCGGTCTCGGCCGAGACTAAAATATGGGTCTCGGTCGGACCTTAATAGAAAGTAAACGCGCGTTAATATCGTAGCATCAGCTCATGGTACGGCTACTGTAATCTACAATACAATACAACGGAAATAAAATGGGACAAAGCTGCTGTAATGCATTGTGAATTGCTCCTTTGCGCTCACCAAGTTGACTCACAACTCTCAAGAAGTACCTATTGCTATTGTAATGTTTCATTCATAATATTGTGCGCTGCGTGTTGCGCTTTTGTTTACTTTCCGCTCTTCTAAACTAGTTGAATCGTTCGAAAACTTTGTCTGCGCGGAAAGCGATGAATTCTAGGATTTGTGGACTTAGTTTTTGTTACACTCACAACGCTGATTTCAGATTTGTTGTTTAATGACGAAGCGGAATTCATTTTTGTCTTTTCGCAATTCCGCGATCTTGACTGATACTGCTCGTAGTTTGTAAATTGTAACTTTCCCATACAAAGCCAAAGGGCCGGCGGCGGCCTTGAGGCATTGAAAAATAAAACTTCATTATTTAAAAACAAAGCATTTTTTTTTTATTCTGGAGAAATTGTCTCCAAAACTAAGAACTTTAAAAAGACATTATTTCAAGACCATTATTTTTTTTAATATATATAATTTAACGATAAGTGTCTTATGGTTTTATTTGTAACTGATGTACTGTAGATATACCTATCGCGAAACCGCTATCCAATATTAATTCAACATTGTCTCTTTTAATCACATCGTATTGTAACGCTTGAAAAGTCCTAGCCTATTTCTACCTAATCTCACAGCCCTCTACCCCATACAACTCAAACCCCATAAGCTAAAGAACCCTCAGTATTAATACAAACCCTCAAGGAACCCTAAAAGTTTACCTAATAAAGCTATGGTTCTATGGTATTCTGTCTTGACTATAAATATTTTGGCCAGAATAAGTGATGTGATCGTCTAAGTAGCGGCAGGACCCCGTAGCTGTACGTAATGACCTAGGTTCTTGAACAAAGAGTGAGAGTTATAGACCTAAAAGCCCTAACTAGGATAATATAAAGACCTAACAAATGATATAATACTCAGAACACTAGTATAACAGGAGAGAAATGATAAAAGTACTTTAAACACAATAATATTTATTATTATTAAAATCACGGTAATATTATTACACACACATCGTAGTAGCTGTAGAACAAACACAAATATATGATAAATATAAGTAGGTATTATAGAAAATGCTAAAGTAAATTGGTAAAGTTAAAAGGCACGTGGTTAAAGGTAAAATATAAAGATACGTTTTAGTTAACAATAAAAGGCAACCTGTAAGTATTAAAAAATATATAAATAATATCCCCTACCCACCGATATAGAATTACAGTTATTATTAACTATTGCAATTCTAACACAGCTCGAGCATACGGTTGGGTGAATTTGCGAATTCAGTTTATGTCAAATTGCATGTATTAGTTCCTTGGAACAAGAAATATTTAATTTCATTATTAGTGTCGTGACACCATGTATGTACTAGTTCTTGAACTAGATGTGAAAGGAACCATGATCCCTTATTATATTCGTATTTCAGGATTATTCGACATTGCAAATTAACCCGGTCCTTGGGATGGGGTAAGCTCACCTATTCTGAACCAATATGGAAGGTAAATATTTTGTGGGCCTAGGTCCTCTTTTCCAAAAACATGATTTTCCAGTTCCATCAGATGGCAAATCAGGAGTAGATCAAATATGTACCCTTGGGTGTATGTGTATCGTAATACAATTGGCCTTAACCAAGGTTTGAAGTTTGAGTCTATTCAAGACACCATTGTAATACAGGTTTATATGCATGTACTGTTCCTACGTTCCAAGTATGGCAGAAAACAGTACCTAAAATCACGTTACGATCATTTAGCGCAAACCAGACAATGTCCACCTGAACAAACATCAAAACAAACCACTAATCATATATGTAAGTTAATTATTCGTCCATCAAACCATCTTCAGAAAACCAGTATAACAACTAATTCAGTAAAACTTTATCAAATAAATATGTTCATTGTTAATAGTTACTTATACCATTCCACATTCGTTTAGAGACCTACCCAAAACTGGGCCTACACTCTTTAACTAGCACTTAAACTAAACACATACATAAAGATCATATAAGTAAGAATACAGACGATTAATTCATAATGAGTTAGGTACTGGAAAGAAGCACTCACTATTATATTAATTTCCCACCCTAAAACTTCACAAACAAGAATTATATTGAAAAACAATTAATTCACTTTATCCCAAAACTATTTCGCACTAAATAAACCATACATAGGATAAATAAAATAATTAGCACACTTAAATAATTCACAGATAAAATCAAAACAATAATAAATATAACCGTCCAACTAGCCAACCTAGGTCCCTTTTCATTAGCAATACAATCTAGGTATTGATTCAAACATACTTTACCAAATTTATGTATACGCGATTTATTCAAATAATCGAAATATCGAGATACGACCTTTAAGCACTGACGCTAGCTACCGCGCGTTTCCCGCGAAGGGAAGCAACGCCGCGATTCTGTTACTAAGCTACGAAACCGCTGTCCATTCCTGTCTCTCTCTCTCTGGAACTACGATGGGCTCCTGCATCTCGCGTCCCGTTCTACTCACTCGAATGTTTTTAAAAATAGAATTCACTCTCTAGTCAGCCGCCGACCGCCGCGCCGTGAGACCGCGATCGTCCGCCATTTTGAGCTCGCTAGTATAAGTATTATTTTAACTTAAGAAAGATACATTAAAATAGATTAAGGCTTGGTTATGTACTAACTTTCATAACGAATATACGTACCGCGTGTGTTGTGTGGTGGTGTGGCTTATTGCTAAATAATTCTCTCACTATTTACTAACATTTATAATAAAACTCTTAGTCTAATTGTGTGAAGTATCGTGAAATAGTCAATAGCTGTATTTAAGTATACTATTTATAAGTACAATATGGAAAACAACTTTCCTCATGTATATTAAGGTGTGATAATATGGTAAATGGAAATATCTATAAGTTAAATAAGTGAAATAGTTCTGTGAAAATAACACTGTAATATTACCTAGCTTTGAGCTTAGGTATACTAGCTCCGGAACGCAACAATAATTAGGAGGTAGGTAAGCTTTTGGAATCACTTACAAATTTCACCAGCGTTTGTGCTAGAAATAAGGTAGGTAATTACCTATGTACAAATATCGTAATTATAAAAACACGATTAAAGACACTAATATAAATAATATTGTGTAACTCACCAGGGTTTAAACAAATTACCTGAACACTATAGCTTACTAGACACTCAGACAGAATTACTACACTGAATCTAGAATCTAAAATAGGTACTTAGACTACCTAGGAACAAAGTAATGTAAAGTTTACTCTTCAATCTTCAACTCAAAGTGATCCCGTCCTCCCGGCGACATTGCCTTATATACCCTAGGCTACCGACGCTAATTCCAGTTGTGTTCGGCCCTTTTCACGCCTGCGCACTTACTATGGATGCTGCGAGCGTCGCATAACAGAAGCGTCTCTTAATCAGACATGCGCAATGGATATTTAAAAGGCGCCAAACGTTAGCGCCAATTTACGCGTCCCGTATTGTTTGACCTGCGCAGTAAGCTTTCTCGAGGGACGCTTCCTAGCGTCGCTCTGTTACTAACAGAAGATGGCCTTGGTTTCGATGTTTTGGCGCCAAGCCGTCGCTTCGTATTTGACCGTTGACGATTTCCTTTGTGGTTCGCGCCAATATCCTAAACTGAGTAATTAATATCAACTAAAACTAAATGAAACAAAAATAATAAAGTTTAATTAAGTAACGGACTTTTGTATCGTTACAGTATCTTAAATCAAATCGTTTATCATACCATTTTGCTCTATCATCAAATACATCTCTTAGGCACGTCTATGGGCATTCCTGCTTCACGATGGTAGCTCGAGATATCATCAGTCAAGAGATGCGTAGTTAAACACCTTTGTCATCAGAACTCATCATGTCATTGTGTCAGCGGTTACAAATGGTTGATATCTGATAGTGTTGCCACCCGGCAAAAATCTAAAAGCTGTTCATGGGTCTTTTTTGTTTCCGGTTTTGGAGCCAAAAATCTGGATATATCGATCATAATCACCGTGGTGTGGGTATGAACCAAATCTATCCAAATTAATAAGAATCGAATACAGATTCAATCTATCTATAATAACTCAGATTGCACTTGATCAACTTTATCGTTTGTGAACGCTGAGCGACCAAAACATAAAGTCAGATTTGTTATTTCAAAATTTATACATACACCCAAGTAACTAGAGTTACATTATATTATATACGTATATGTATATTATATTATATATACAAGGTGGAATTCGACGAGGGACCTTTACGGAAATGGGAGATAGTTAAGGCTATACTGAGCAACTTTTACTATGGGACCAACCCCGAAATAGCCTTAACTGTCTCCCATTTCCGTAAAGGTCCCTCGTCGACTTCCACCTTGTATATATATATATATGTATAGGTATTATTAGGTATAATTATGAAATAAAATAAATTATTATTATTTTTTAAATAAACTAGGTTATTATATTTTCTTTTCTATCAACCGCAACGGTAGTTTTCGGTTTAAAAATAAGAATATAAAGTTTTGGTACAGTGTTTGAAGTGCTAAAGAAATTACAAAAACCTCACAAACAAGACAACTTCTAAGTAGATATATAGTCTGTAATATATCTAAATCATTACATTTCCTTACGCGATAAGCAATCACTTTAAACGACGACTTTAGAGATTAACCCCCTTATTCATTAACGCCTCCTAACTTAACAAGCCGCTAAGTATTGTTTGTTCCTTTCACTCTTGTGGACATATGGATAAGCCCGAACAGGACAAACAATACTTAGCGGTTCGCTAAGTTAGCAGACGTTTATGAATAAGGGGGTAAAGCTCTGGTAAATGGGGCAAAATCTATTTCGTTGTCTTATTTTGTGTCCCTAAAAAACGAGAGGGCATGGTGATTTTTTTATGAGATGATGTTTTGTTTTCAATTTATCTCTGTATGGATTAAAATCTAGCGTGAAAAAGAAGTACACCTGTACCGGATTTTTTTTTATTATACCGAGTCGAAACAGCAACTAAAGCGTGACAGAGTCGTATGAAACAAGACGACGTAAAAAAAATTTTTGACTCAAATGTGCATAGTTGAATTATCGAGAAGATGGAATTGCATTTGTAGTAGTGTTACTAAAGCAACACTTTTAAAGTGAACCTTGTGTCTTTACAATTAGGTTTACTATTAGTCGAATAACGCCAATACATGAGTCGATAAAACACACACAATAGCACACAATACATTGTAAATACGCAATACCACTACATATGCAATTCCATATTCTCGATAATTCAACTATACAATCAAATGAATCTGCAAATCTACAGATTTTCCCTTAGATCTGGCAACACAGATGTCCGAGCAGCGGGCCTTGGCCTGCCAGAACAATGCGTCGCCTTGGCGGCGGCCCGGCCACTCGAAAACCATGACAATCGTAATTAAATTCTCCATAATAATTGGCGAAAACTGGTTCAAGTGGTCAGTTTCGTTTATTTATCGTTGATTGTAAGTGGGTTTATGAGTCGTATTTTCAGCATATTTATTATAAACGTTTACGAGCAAGCACATCATGTTTATTTTATTTTCAAGGCAGTTCACAGTAATAATTCTAAAAGTGGTCACTATATACAGTATGTATCACCTCGTAGAGCAAAGAAAGAAACCCATTAATATTTAGATCGTACTAAACAACTTTTACTATGGTGCCAAACTCGAATTTGCGAAAAAAAAAAATACTCTGCCATACAACGTGTTCATGATTACGCAATCAAAATGTATGAAACTCTCAATTTTTTTTTCGTGAATTCAGGTTTGGCCCCATAGTAAAAGTTGTTTAGTATGATCTAAACATTAATGGGTTTCTTTCTTTACTCTACGAGTAACGAGGTGATACATACTGTATACATATATATGATAGTGATAATGTATACCTAACAATTCCAATCTCATTTAAATAGATACGAGGGTAATAAAAGAGGAATTGTTTTGTATAAAGGCATACAATTATGAGATTGAAAATGGGAATTTAAAGCAAAACAATACTAGACTTTATTACCCGTAATGCCAGTCAAGCGTTAAATTACGGGTGCAAAATGTAGGTTTAAAATAACGATTTTATTTAATTTAAGTAAATTACAGGCCATGAATATTTTTTATATAAATGTCGCACGAATAATACAAAATCATCACCTGTTACCAATCAAGTTGGTCATAAATAGGTAAAATGATATGTAGTAACTTTTAAGGGTCCGGCTCCACCGACGCGGAGCGGAGCGGAGCTGTGTGAGCTCGGCCAATGAGACCGCATCACAGTGTTTCGAATTTGAAGAATATAATTGGTCAATTTTACACAGCACCGCTCCGCTCCGCGTCTGTGGAGCCGCACCCTTAGTTGCCGATTTTACTTTTTGAATTACACAGTAAGTAGGTATACTACTTCAGGGTGCTTAGATAAGTTGCCAATCGCTAACGCTTAATCGTCAATAGTAAACGAAAGGCAGCTAACTGTCCTTGTCACACTAATATGAAAGAGTGACAGAGAGGGAAAACTACGATACGCTACTAAGCGTTAGCGCTTGGCAACTTGGCTAAGCATCCTGATGGAATGAAATATAATCGTATAATGAGGATTACTGCAAAACAATGCGAACTTGCCTGTAATTAAAAATTGTTAGTACAACTCTGTAGAGAACTATAATCTGTTTTTGCAATAGAAAAGACATCAACGAGCCCTGCAAACCCATTTTAGGGTTCCGTAGTAAACAAGGAACCTTATAGTTTCGCCATGTCCGTCTGTCCGTCTGTCCGCAGCCTCATCAGTGGGCGTTAGTACTTACTAGAAATCTGCATTGCTTTTCCAAATTTTGGAATAGGTAGATATACATATTAATCATGGCGACAAAGTAGTAGAATAAAAACTAGAAAACATTTTTTTTGTTCTCTCCTCAATTGGTGAAATGGGTATGATTTTTTATTTGCTGCTATCCTATAGCGTGGGGTATCATTGAATTGGTCTCTTATAAAGAATAAGGGTCTTTAGAGAAAGTTTTTTTTCTAAAGTCAATATTTTGGGAGATAACCGCTCCAGAATAAAAAAAAAGTACAAGTGATTGCACATAACTTTTCCTAATAATTACAGATATACTTATTATCCCGTTAAGAGATTCGCACGTATTAGATATACAATCTGCATGTTATACTCATATTTAGAATTTTATTTAAGTGTGCGTACTGACGGATAAGATGGAATTATTAAATGGTAACTAAGCTGTAATTTTAAAAACGGTGAATGACTAAGTAGTACACCCAGAGCTTTATTCCAGTCTCACCAGAGGCAATAGATTCTTGAAATATTTCATGTATTTCTAGCAATGTATTATTTATTATTCGAAGGTATTATATATTCGACTTGGACCATGGCCATGTGCGAGGTAGCGTAAATATGAAATGACGTCAATATTTGCTCTCTCGGCTCTAACACTTGTTTTAGCACTTAAACGAACCTCACACTTAGATACTTACACTGTGTGTTCAGTTCAACTTAAAGCAATAATAATGTTCCATAGATTGTTTTGAGCGTGGATTCAGTGCAATGACCTTCGTTTAAATATATTTACGCCTGAGAAAACATTGAAATGGAAATCCATTACGCAGAGGTGTCAAATTACGGACACAAATAATATATCTAAAAATAGAAGGTTCCTATTTAAATTACAGTAAGACAGTTCTATTCAAATTAATACCTACTTTCAGGTACCGAAATATTCTAGTTATGAATTTAAGGTAGAGTAGACACATTAAGTTAGATATATGCGTCTACGATAAAATGTCACTTTAAGCAATTAGATGTACTGATATACTGACGTAAAGGCCTGTGCCGTGTGGTGACGGCAGCATGTATAAATTTGTCACCACCCCAACTCCTCCTGCGGGTGTCGTAAGAGTCGACTAAGGGATTGAAGTGTCACTGACCACTATTTGATAAATATTAATGATGAGCAGCAGCGTCATCGTAGTGGACACATTACTGCGATCGCCAATCCGCTTGCCCAGCGTGGCGATTATGGGCATTTACCTCCTAATGCGTTTATACGCATAGTTAATAGGAGAGGCCAAAGTCCAGCAGTGGACTATCATAGGCTGATGATGATGATGACTGACATAAAGTGCCATAGTAATGAAAATTCATTTCAACTAAGTAGGTACTTGTTTTTCATTGCAAATAACTAGTAAAACACGACGCCTACGGGTGGGTATTGTAATGTAGATTTGCTAAGTAAACACTAATGATAGTAATGATTTGATCCGTAGTTCAACGCACCCGGTTCTCAAATACGAATGATACCTACTCGTACGATTGTTTGATCTTTTGGTGAGCATACGAGTATATTTCAGTAGGTAGGTATTTACTTTTTTAACTGTAGTTATATTAAACGTATTGTGAAAATACAAAGCCAATTATTTATTAACTAAATATTTCGATTTGTGATGCCGAGGGGTACAGGCATCAACCGCGAAAGCTGAGTACGTGGGTTCGATCCCCACCTCGGACGTTAGGTGATCTTGGTCGTTTTTTCTTTGGTATATGACATCTAATATTTATAATGTAGTTATATTAGTTCGTGGAGAATACATTTTAAAGCGTTTAAAAAAACTACCAACAACATAAGGTAAAACTGTTTATTATGATATTTTGCAATTTTAGAGTTAAATATATGACGATAATGTTCCTAGTTTTTTTGCATTACGAGTACATGAAAAATGACACCTAACCCGTATTATTGTCCTCTTTCTCAAAGTCTAGATTGTCCCAAAGTACAGTCAACAAAAAATATAGTCTACCACTTTTCGACTTTATTACAACTGCACAGAGTCGAAAAGTGGTAGACCATATTTTTTGTTGGCTGTACTTGTACGAGTAGCACTTCCCCAGGCCAGATTAATCGGTATGCCACTTAGGGGCCTAAAGTGCGTAGGTTTATTCGCCCACGCAAATTATGTTAGATAGGTAGGTACTCAAAGAAGAAAGCTACGTATTAGGTAACTTCTTAGGCAAGTACAAATAGATTAGGTTAGGAATCATGATCGGTGCCAAAACTATTTGTAAATATCATAATGCGCGTGCACAAGAGAGAGAGAGAGAGACTACAGAGTGATTTTTTAATTTTTAATTTTTTGTTAGAGGGTTCATTCTGATTTCATAGTGATGAACTTTTACTATGGGTCCGACATTCAATTAGAGAAAAAAAATCTGATGTTTCATATATTTCTGCCTACTAATATCTCAGGGTTTGTATGGAACATCAGATTTTTTTCGCGAAACGGATGTCGGTCCCATAGTAAAATTTCATAAATATGACCTCAGAAATAACCCTCTAAAATTTGAGCGGTGAATAAAAAATCGTGTATAAGGCGGATAATCAAAACAAACACCGACAAAGAAATGAGGACGAACCAAGATTGGCTCCGGAGTGGCGTGTCATCCGTACTCACTAGTGTTGGTCATTACTCGAGTCTTATTGGCCCTTTAAGACTCGAGAGTTTCACTAGGCTTTACTTACTCTTGCCACTAAACTGAGGTGCAAGTTAGCTAGGGGATACAGGATAATGTGTTAAATATCTTTTACATAAGGCCTAGGTGGGGTAGAGTCTTTTTCCCATCGCAATAATTATATAGGAATCTAGACTGTCATTCTCAAAATGTAAAAACTAAGACAAATTACGGCGTCACTTTTGTGACACTGATAAAAGCACAGAACAGAAAAGTTGAAAAAGAACTGAAATTCAATTTAAAATAAAAAAAATATGAAAAACTGGCTACGGTAATTAGATCTAGACGTAGACATTTGAAAATGACCGAGAGATTTAGGGAACAAAGACGAATGTAAACTAAAAAATCTCGTATAACTAGCTGGGCATTTCTCATTTAAATTTGTGAGTTGTGACAGCCATGTAGGTAAGTACCTACATGAAGTAAACGTTACTTAAACTTAATTTTCTGTATTTTTGTATATGAACACGCCTACTACCGCAAAAATCTAAATTCGTAAATTTCGAGGAGTTTTCTCTGTCACTTAAACGATGGCGTCATTAGAGTGAAAGAGACAAATAATCGAACTTTTACGAATTTCGTTTATCGTGGTAGGGCCGCGAAAGCTCGACGCAGGGGCTACTTCACAAATACGTGTCAAAATGCTGGACTTTCGGGAAAACTTTAACTTTTGAACATGGTCGTGACACACCTGTGAAACTAAATAAGAAATAGCCAGCTCGATTTCTTTAAAATTAGACTCGTACGACGTACGACTCGACTTCTAACTCTATCCAACATTAGCGAACCTACACGCACTTGACCAGAAAAAAGTAAGCATAGAAAAAAGTAGTGCGCGGAACGCGTCCAAGCCTATTAGAGCAGCGGCCGACAACCAAACTAGTTTAACTGTACAGTTACACGATTCGATTCTGCGACGATACGTAGTCGAAGGTCGCAACAACTCGGGCATGGATGATTCGGAATTCGTTCTGGTCTTGCGGATGCCGTGGATTCCCGAAACGCTATCTTTAAGCGCAGAGCATAAGGACGGTTAGTTATTACTTAGATTTTTGAACCCCACGAGAATCCCATTTTTTTCTTTTTTAGCTTGGAAAGCTATTTGGGGGGATATGATGGACTCCCTCCAGCCTTAGTGAGAGGGGTTGGATGCTGGAGGTATGCCCACTAAAAACAACTCTGGCGTTAACACCGCGTGCCAGCTACGATGGATCTATAGGATGCCTAAGATTCTGAAGACCGTATCACGAAAATGTACCTAACAAGACTAACAAGTAGGAGAATGCGCGGAGGCTGTACAGTTGAGGACATAAATATTATATACAAATTGCCCCGGGCGCCAAATTAGAGGGGACGCCAAATCGCCCAACATTTTTAATTTCCTTTTGCATAATTTATTATACCTATGTTAAAAAATCGAAAATCTGTATGCGTTATCTATCAGAAGAGGCGCCAAATCAGCTAAGATTTTTGATTGCCTTTTGCATAATTTATACAATAAAAAAATTTAATTCATAAAATGCTAGATTGGCACGTTTTCCGGGCGTCAAATTAAGCGGGGCGCCAAATCTGCTATTTATTTTGATTTCCTTTTGCATAACTTCATCTTCATGTGTAAATTAAAAAAAATGCTAGATTGGTACATTTTCCCTGGGCGCCAAATTAGGAGGGGCACCAAAACAAGTCAAAATTTTTGATTTCCTTGTGCATAATTTATACATAAATAAATCAAAAATATTTATTGTAAATATGTATAGAGGGGGACGCGAAATCGGCCAAGATTTGTGATCGCCTTTTGCATTACCTATTTGTACATTAAAAAAATGTAAATTCATAAAATTCTAGATTGGAACT
>JALPQI010012478.1:0-31431 GCA_025490895.1 Thaumatotibia leucotreta | reverse complement strand
CGAAAAATTTCTTTTTTAATTATTCCGTTCATATGAGCGTGTTGCTCTTTTCAAAGGGGGTTTTTTCATGATTTGGACGTCACATTAAAAAAATCATAACTGAGTTCCAAGGAAGAACCCCTTAAGATACGAAATCAATCAAAACCCATGTAACTTCCAATGGGAACATACTTAAAACTAGGTTCAAACTTCATTTGACGATTTCTCAAAATTGCATTTTTAGCATGTGTCAATTTAATGTTTTTTATTTTTTAAGTACCGTAAACTGGGGTTACATTGATCAATTTTAAAGTTTAAACTTCAATATCTTCTAAAATTAGGCGTAAAACAATCCAAAAATAAAATAGTAACATCAACTTTTTGTTATCTTTCTCGGTAAAAAAATTTGAAACGATACTTTAAAAATGTATGAAAATAGAAAAATAAAACGTTGTGATCAAAGTTAAACTGATATTGGGGTTACTTTGATACCTTATGTTTTTTTAGGGTAATTGAATGTAAACCCTTACAGGAGAAATTTCTCCTAAGAAAATAAATAAATCCGTTCGCAGTATCAAATGTCACAACAATTTACGTCGTTTTGGGGTTATTTTGATCAAATATTGGTGATCAAAGTAACCCCGATATATTATTAAAAAAACTTCAGTATTCAACTTTATTAAAAACAAAAATCAACCATTGAAGAGAGAACAATCTTCTTATAAAATAAACAGGCAAATGGATAGACATACCATAACCAACTATACGTAAGATTCTGATCAATGCGACCCCATGTAGGTGATCAAAGACACCCCATTGAATAAAAAAAATTGTTATAAGTACATAGTTTGAATTGAAGACCCCAAAACGTTATATTTGTATACCTAAACACACTTGTGACAAGTTAATTGTGATTAAGAACCGTTTACTCCACTAACCTTATTGTTAGTTTAGAAGTTATTTTATACACGAAAAATAGCAAAAATTATACCTAAATATAAACATGTGATACGCTATTCTAACGACCGTACTCATTTAAAGTGTCTAAACAATTAATAAGGATAACTATCGTTCTTGCCAGACTTAAAAAAAATATACAGATGCGTTTGGTAATTGAAGATATTCGCGATTAAAAAATAAAAGAAGTTTTTATCAATGTAACCCCAAAGTTCAAAGTAACCCCAGTTTACGGTATGATACTTAGACACGTGTTTTTTTTTGTATTAGATAGCTTATTTAATGTAGATTTAGGATCTGTGCTTAGCTCAATACCTGCCATAAGGGACCTTTAGCCATGGACGGTCAAATATAGTTAGTTAGCTATAGTTTTAATTCATGAGTAATCATTTTTTTTATTTATTTATTTGGTACACCAATAAATGTTTACATTAATACTTTAAAAATAATGTAGGTAGCATGCGATAATTTAGAAAGTAGTGTAACATTACTTAAAGGTACATAACACTCATCATGCATCGCGGTAACTGAAGAAAATATTAGGTACAGTCACGTCTAATAATATGTATACATTTCGGAACGTATGTCAAAGGCATAAGGATCAAAATCATATACATAATATTACCTATTAGAGCCGACCGTACAATAGGGTTGGTTGCGACAGTATCTCGCAATGACAGATACATCGTCCATTAAATACAAAAGCGACACAAGTCAAAAAATTACTTTTTACAGGGGAGCTGTTTAAAGATTTTGTATTCGTTTTTTGTTCACAAATTTTTTTTGCAGCATTAACATTATATGTGTTATATATCAATTTGTAGGTATTTTAACCCTCTTTTGATGTGTTTGGTTATTAGAAAGTAATATGTGCTGTGCAAGCTTTTATGAGCGTGTACGTCTGTTTTGCATAAAAAAAAAACATTAACTCTGAATTTTTTTTCCATCAAAGGCCACAAATACAAAAAAATAAGCAGTTATTTCATTTAAATTATACATAAAATCATGTCTTAAACATATAAATACTGTTTTTATCACAAAACTGAACCAGACAAAACTTTTTCTTACTGTTTCTTTACTTACATATTGTCAGTACATGTTTATAGGTACCGTAAACCGGGGTTACTTTGATTAATTTTAACTTTGGTTACATATTTTGATGAATTTAACGGACGTACTAGTTTAAAATTCAGATATAATTATCGGTTTTCTTCAAGAATCAACATGCTATATTAGCACAAGCATGCTATATTAAACCTACAGTTAATAAATATAAAATAAATACAACGCGATCAAATTTAAGTATATTGTTGAGAATGGAAAATGGAATTAATACTTTGATACCACTTATTTTTACTATAAACTGGAAATAGCCCACCTAAAAGTACGGAACTAATAAAAATCGGTTAAGTACATCTTTAGTTATTTGTTTTTTCTATGTGTATTGTATTTGTGTGATGGTTACTATGATCCCATACTAAATGATCTAAATTGATATGTTTTAACGGTTTACTAGTTTTTTCATTAGAATTGATGCAAGAACTTAATTTTTGCCGATACAAAAGTATATCTTTCAATATTTATTTGCAGAGATAATAAGTCTTTCCTAAAAATCTACTTATGATTAGTAATAATGTAACATTTTTTTTTCTAGACGACATGACAGTTTAGCGCTAGTACTTGGGTACTACCTATGTAGTGAAGCAATAGGCATGATGACTGTCAAGTCAAGTCAACATCTTTTTTCGATTTTTGAAAGATTTACATGAAATACACAAAAGTAACGTTTGTATAGAGTCTTTTTACAAAAAAATAGAGTCGTCATTACAAGAAAGCCTAAATATACTTACTGGAAGGAAAAACAACAAAGAAATAATATCTGAAGAAACTAAGAAACTACTAGATAAGCGGTCTATGCTTCAAAACAAATCATCAAAAAGTAAAGAAGAAAGAAAAGAACTATCCACACTCTACAAAACAACAAACAAAATGTTAAAAAAAGACTATGACAATTATAGACAGCGAATATTAGAACAAAATCTTGACAAAACCGGAAGCCAAAAGAGAGCTTACAAATACTTAAATTCCGAGAAAAAATGGATACCCACATTGAGGACCTCAAAAGCTACTAAAAAGCTCCTAACCCGAAAAGATCTCGTTGAAATTGCCACAGATTTTTATAAACGGCTCTACAGTGACGATGACTCTACAAACTCGCTCTCTACATGTCAAGAAATCCAAGCAAGCAAAAACATGAATCCAGACATCATACCATTCGGCGCGAAAGAAATACAGAACGGGATAAAACGTCTAAAAAATGAGAAAAGCCCAGGGCCAGATAATATACCGAATGAAGCTTTAAAAATTGGAAGCTCTATACTGATTGGACCTCTTATTACTTTGTTTAATAAAATTCTCGACACGCAAAAAATACCTAAGCACTGGGCACAATCAAGGATCATCCTGCTCTATAAGAAAGGCGATCCAGCAGATGTAAACAAAAATCAGCTTACTGCCTACAATGTATAAGCTTTTTGCAATGTGCCTCGAGAAGAGACTAGAACCCATTATAGAGCAAAACCAATCGAGCGAACAAGCGGGTTTCAGAACGGGATACTCTACAACTGACCATATCCATACGCTAGAGCAGGTGGTAGAGAAATATCAAGAGTTCAATAATCCGCTCTATCTTGCATATATTGACTACGCGAAAGCGTTCGACTCGATAACGCACAACAGCATCTGGCAAGCACTGGAAAGCCAAGGGATCTCGAATACGTACCTAAATATTATAAAAGACATCTACAGCAAAAGCACGAGCCGGATAAAATTGGACAGAACAGGACCCACTATAAACATACGAAGAGGCGTAAAACAGGGAGACCCACTCTCTCCCAAGATTTTTATAGCGGTGCTCCAAAATATAATGAAGGACTTAAATTGGGCAAAAAAGGGACTCTACATAAATGGAAACTACCTATCAAATCTTAGATTTGCAGATGACATTGTGCTGTTTTCTAAGTCACCAGCCCAGCTAGAAGAAATGATAGAGGACCTATGTAGAGTAAGTGAAAAAGTCGGTCTTCACCTAAATACTACAAAAACAAAGGTCTCTACAAATACAGCACAAGTACCGATTCTCGCAAAACAAGCACCACTTGAATATGTAGATAACTATATATACCTGGGAAAACAGATATCATTTAACCCCTCCAGACACATAGAAGAAATAGAAAGAAGAATAAACATTACATGGAAAAAGTTTTGGGGATATAAAGAAATATTAAAATCTAAACTACCACTAAAATTAAAGAAAAAAGTGATGGATTCCTGCATATTGCCCAGTTTAACATACGGGTCGCAGACATGGACTTTTGACAAAAAAATAAAGCAGAAAATTCAAGTATGTCAACGTTCGATGGAAAGGAGCATTCTAAATATAAAATTACAGGACCGTGAAAAATGTACAGATATACGAAATAAAACAAAAATTATAGATGCTCTACACCACTCTCTACATTTGAAATGGAACTGGGCCGGTCATGTGGCACGTGCACCAGATGACAGATGGGCGAAGAGAGTTACCACGTGGACAGGCCCAACCAACTATCGAAACAAAGGGCGCCCCAGAGAGCGATGGGTGAACGACATAGAGAAAGTTGCTGGAAAAAATTGGAAGAGAACAGCACAAGACCGTAAAACATGGAGACTATTGGAGGAGGCCTATACCCAGAAAGGGGCCTTAGCTTAACCATATATTTATTTATACTTTAATGTATTATGAGTGTATCATTATAGTTAAGGAAATAAAGGCTTATTATTATTATTATTATCTCCTTTATTTCTCTATTCTCTTAAGTTAGGTTTTTTATACAAATGTCTATAAAAGTAAAATACAATAAAACATACAAAAACAATACAAAACACATAAACACATTATAAAAAACCTAACCTAGGGTGCCGCCGGCAACGGGGCGGGCCCAAGCTGCCGGTGGTTAAGGTCGCAGAGAGAGGAACCGACGGACTATCCGCGCCGTGTCCAGGACTACCGCCTTCTGTATCCGACCCTTGATCCAGCCATCTAGCGAGAGACTCTTAAGGTGTTGGTCGAGACTCTTCGCTATTAAACCGTTCGCTGTAACGACTATCGGGACTATGATCGTCGAGTCAACATCCCACATGGCGGTTATCTCGTGGGCCAAGTCTAGGTACTTACTGGACTTGTCCTTTTCGGCTTTCACGAGATTCTCATCGTGGGGGATGGTGACGTCGACGAGCACAGCCCGGCGCTGCGATCGATCTACCAGCACGATATCAGGCTTATTGGCAACAATAGTCCTGTCCGTGATGATAGGTCGATCCCAATAGAGCGTGGCACGACCATTTTCGAGAACTGGTGCAGTTGTGTACTTATAGTATGGCACTTCGACGTCCACAAGGCCGTATTGAAGAGCAAGCTGCTGGTGTATAATACTGGCTACGAGGTTATGTCTGTGCAAGTACTCGGTGTTAGCAATCTGAGAACAACCGGAAATAATATGCCTGAGTGACTCACCGGGACGGCGGCATGCCCGACAAATGTCGACCGTACCGTCCTTCAGGATATATTTCCGGTAGTTATTCGTCATGATAACCTCGTCAGCAATTGCACAGGCAAAACCCTCGGTTTCTCCGAAGAGGTCCCCGAATTGTAGCCAGTTCACCGACGCGAGCAGATCTACGTCAGGTCCCGTGAGGGACTTGTAGAACCGCCCGTGTAGCTCCTTGCTCTTCCATACCGCCTTGCGGTCCTCGGTGCTTAGTACCACAGGTCTGCGCCAGTTCTCTTTTGCCAAGGAGAGCGGCGTGAAGTTCCGGTCTACTGCCACCACATCACGATGCATCCCGCACTCATTGTTAAGAAAATAGTTTCTGAGATTGTACACCTCGTGGTTGTGGAGGTTTTTGGCATTTAAGAAGCCGCGGCCCCCACACCTCCGCGGGATGTACAATCTCATAACTGATGAGCGCGGGTGTAGCATTCGATGTGTGGTAAGCAGTGTACGGACCCTTCGATCCAGGGCGTCCAGCTCGGTCTGAGTCCACCTTAGTATGCCAAAGGAGTATGTGAGTATGGGCATTACCCAGGCGTTGAAGGCGCGCACTTTGTTGCCTCCTGACAAAAGACTGTTAAGTACTTTTGTGAGCCGGCTGAAAAAGCGCTCCTTCACCGCCTGTCTAATTCCCATATCTTCAATACCCAAAGACTGTGACATACCAAGGTATTTATAGGTTTCTGCTTCCGAGATAGATCTGAATGTCATTGTCTCAGAAAGCTGTAAATTTGTTGAATTTACTACTTTCCCCCGCTGCACATGCATAACCGCACACTTATCGACACCAAACTCCATATTGATGGCACTACTGAAAACTTCTGTGGTTCGCAGTAGCTCCAACAAGTCTTGGCTATTTGGTGCAAATAATTTGAGATCATCCATGTACAGAAGGTGAGAAATGACTTCACCCTCTCTCCGAAGCCGACAACCTAGTCCTGAATCCTTCAGCAGGGTGCTGAGGGGATTCAGAGCTAGGCAGAACCATAAGGGACTCAGACTGTCACCCTGGAATATGCCTCGCTCGATCCTTATGAAGTCCTGCGGGCCAGAGGGGTCATCTCCGCCTCCTGGTTGACGAAGGACTGTGGTCCACTGCCCCATACACGCGCCGAGAAAGGATCTTAAAGCTGCATCAACTTTATACAGCTCCAAGACCCTCTTCAACCATGAATGGGGCACCGAATCATAGGCCTTCTTGTAGTCAATCCAAGCGGCGGAGAGGGCCCCTTTGTTACGCCGGACTTGCTGGCAAATGGTCATGTCGATGAGGAGGAGCTCTTTAGTACCACGGGACCCAACCCTACATCCATTTTGAGCAGAGGCCAGAACATTGTTCGCAACAATGTGCGTGTTAATTTTTGCTCTCAAAATGGATGTAAGGAGCTTGTAGAGTGTAGGCAAGCACGTGATGGGTCGGTAGTTTTTCGGTTCCGTGGTACTACCAGACTTGTAGAGCAGGAAGGTTACACCTGTTGTTAAGGAAGGAGGCAGGGAACCAAGCTCAATGGCTTGTTGGAATTGCGCTGCCAATCGCGAGTGGGAGCACCGAAACCATTTTAGCCAGAAGTTGTGCAATCCGTCCGGTCCAGGACTTTTCCAGTTCTGGGCAGGTCGGATGGCACAGCTTACGTCATCAGGGCTGATGACAACTGCCTCCATAGGTTCGATGCTCTCGCACTCACGTTCAACAACGTTCATCCAATCGCTCTCGATGTGTCCGACGGGCACCGACCAGATGCTACGCCAGAAATCAGTCATGGCAGTAGCATCCGGTAGATGCGCGTCGGATAAATGATGATCGGTTCCATCCCACCTTCGGTATAACTTCCTTTGGTCACTTTGGAAGAGGCGGTTCTGTTGAAATCGATCCACACGCTCTCTGTAGCGGCGGATACGGCTTGCCCATGCATAGACTTTCTGCTTCAGAAAGTCAATGCGCTCTGTGAGGTTGGCCATGTAGTCGCAGGGCATGATGCCCGTTCCCGCGAACGCCTGGTTCACAAAGCGCATTACTCGGGGGTGGTTATTGCCCCCCCTGAAGCAGATCAGCTTTGCAATGAGGGTCCTAAACGAGTCGATACGACGCTCGATCCGCACTTGCCATGCGGGGACACCCCCGACGGTCCTAGGTGCACGGTCAGCGTCCGGAAACTTGACTCGAGCAACACGGCACGCCGCGATGGCCCCGCAGTACATGATCGAGTGCGTATCGTCCAAATCTTTACTGGACCGTATGTACGGCTCCAGTAAAGCGTTTAGGGCTCCCATTAACGCTAGATTGCGTCTATTCATGGGCAAACGTGGTAACCGTGGCCTAGAATTGGGTGTGGAGCGATATTCCATAATCGCCTCTTCCAAAGTCCTCCTCAGATGCTCATCAGTTGCAGTACTTACACTGTTACTCGCAAAATACTCCTCATCGGCACTGGGATCAACCCGCGGCGCCCCCGGTGCCAGGTCAGGTGTCGGCACCGGATCCGGCGACGTGGCGGGCTGATCCCGCGCCGAGGTGGAAGCTGCGCGAGTCGAGAGTGCCTGCAGGCGAAGCCGATCAAGTGTCGAGTCATCCAAACGTTTAGAACGTAGAATGACCCGCACCTGATCCGCTAGTCGTTGCTCCGATACGGCGATGGCGGGTTCAAGAGCCTGAAACAGAGGCAGAATCCTAGAACGGTACGCGGTCAGTCGGGTTCCCCCCTCTGTAGCCTCGTAGTAGGCGCGCATGCAATTTTCATTCATCGTCTGAGTCCATCGCATGCGACGCACTACACCACCGGCAGCGGGAGCCGTGGGCGGGGCAGGATGTCCCGCGGGCCCCAAGCGTGCCGGCAGCGGTGGCCGTCCTCGTCGCGCAGGTGGTCGTGGCGGCGGCGGCGGCGGCGGCCCGCTCTCGTCACTGGATCCGTTTGTGTCGGGCGCCGTAGCAAAGTCATCGCCCGACGACGATGTGGACGGTGAGCTGGACGAGGCGGGCGGAGGTGGGGGTCGTGCGCTGGTGGTAGTCTCCGCTTTTGTACGACTTCTTGTCTGCATTAATTTTCTTTTACGCGTCTAGCTTCGTTGAACATGACATGACAAATGTCAAAATGGTCATCGCGAATTTGTGACTGTTTTTGTTGTTGCGTTCATGTAATTTGAACATCTTAGTCATTATTAGGGTCACTGAGATGGTTTTATCGCAATTTTGGTGTATAAACCGCATAATGCAGACACGTCTGTCACTGTCACAGCGGTTTTTTTTTTTTATTATTATTATTATCTTTTATTTCATCTTCATCTTAGATTAGGTAATTTATAATAGGTTTATAAAAATAAAATACAATAAAACATACAAAAACAATACAAAACAAGTAAACACATTATAAAAAACCTAATCTAGGGTGCCGCCGGCAGCGGGGCGGGCCCAAGCTGCCGGTGGTTAGGGCTACAGGGAGAGGAACCGCCGGACTATGCGCGCCGTGTCCAGGATTACCGCCTTCTGCATCTGACCCTTGACCCAACCACCTAGCGAGAGCCTCTTGAGGTGTTGATCGAGACTCTTCGCTATGAGACCATTCGCAGAAACAACTATCGGCACAATGATCGCCGAATCAACCTCCCACATGTCGGTTACCTCGTGAGCCAAGTCAAGGTACTTACTGGCTTTGTCCTTCTCGGCCTTCACGAGGTTCTCGTCATGGGGGATCGTGATGTCGATGAGCATTGCCCGGCATTATTATTATTATTATTATAACGTTTGTATACTACACTTATATTAAATAAAAGTTCTGTACAATAATGACTGCAGTCTATATTTTAGTAATAATTTATTCGTGTATGATGCCGTGCATAATGTCTAATAATTTATTTTAAATACAGTCATCATACCTATGTTGGCATTCCCAAAAGTGAAAAAATAAATACTACTAATATAAGTTTTTAGATTCGTTAAGACATACACCGGGGTTAGATCTTTGTTTGTTTTACTTGTATTGTATACGAATAATACCTATAATAGGAAAGTTTGACAAATACTTAATAATCCGAAGTTTATGCCATTATTGTTTCTTCGTAGTCGCAATTATAGGTACACAAAATTCACATTCATCTTCCACACAATCTCTAATATACTTACTTTTAAGTAAAACGAACACAATACAAAGTACCACGTTTTACAATTACTGTTTTTATAAGATGTATTGTATTTTTTAAGATTTCATGCAAAAGATACTCCATTGTTCAAACGGGTACATTTATAGATTTTAATATTATACTGAATTAATAACGGTTGTAAATGCAACAATGTTTTTTGAAATTCAACATTCCGTAATGCGGCTCCTTTGTTTATAAAGAAATCTAAACCATACATATTTACTTTATTCAAAACAGTATATCATGTATAAATATGGCTCCTGTGATTGATGCATTCGAATATATTTTTAATTCAAAAAGGTTGCAAATCCTAATACGGCAGTTTTGATGAATGAAAAATCAAATTTAAGAGGATATTTTAAAATTAAAGCTGCCACATTCCGTTTTGCGACTCCTTTTTATATAAAGAAACATAATATTTACGTATTTATTTTATACAAAACGGCCACATCTACAAATATGGCACTTTTGTGTACATATTTTTTAACGTAATCACTTATTTTTTCGTTTCATGGCACTTTTTCACAAAAATGTCGTGCGTTTTGGTCGACAATAGAGTCGCAACTGACAAAATGGCAGTTTAGCACTGAAATTAGTCTCGAAAGAGCGATAGTGCAAAAAGGGCACCTGCATAATTTTGATACTTACTAACGTCAAATCGACAGGTGTCTTAGTGTCACGTAAAATATTAGTGCTTATAATGTCGTTTTTGCAATAAAATCATTTTTCACGGTTTTTGAGTTGTGTCGCTTTTGTATTTAATGGACGACATACGTCAGTTGACAAGCAAAACTCACTAAGTAAATACCTACTTGAAATAAGGCTCGTATCTCAGTTCTGATTTAATACTGACATAAGAGGTTGCTAAGAGTAGTGACAGTTTTTATAGTGAGTTTTGCTTGTCAGCCGACGTTACGTCCCATACATTATTATGATCTTCTTGGTGTTCTTATACATACATTATATTACAGTTATTTAAAGTCATGGAACCACGGTAGTGAGTCCGCAGTCCGCCTGCATAGCTGGAGGTCCCGGTTCGAATCCCGGCGAGGGAATCTCTTTGTGAATTTATCAGAAAAATATTTTTTCCTTGGTCATGGTTAAATAAATAATGAGGACAGTACCATGAACTGCCGCCTAATATTACTTTCTAATCATCCCGCTCACACTCGCGTATCTATTGGTGCGAGCGAGAGGAATAGAAAGTAAGTTTGACGATATTGAATTATTGAGGAGAAGAGACTTTATGTACGTAGTGTATTAAAAGTTTGATTGAAAATTTGGTTCTGTTGAACTTCACCTTTACTATGTCCACAGTTATGAGAAATAAACCGCCTAAAAATTTATAAAAAAAATCAAATATATGAAAGCTATGTGAAGTAACTAAAGCACAATGAAAGTATACTAAGATGATTACAAATTGGAACCAAACAATTTCATTCGTCTTCTTTTAATACATCGAAACTACCCATTCAGATGAAGAGCGGCATACGAATGTCCCAAACGTACCGAAGGGAAGGAATACCGGATATCCTGGGAGTAATATGTCGCTGGGTCATAATTTCTTATAGGAAGGGGTACGTGGAGATAACCATTAAGAAAACAAGTTCGGTGAACTCATTATTTTGTAGATTGCCCCACAGACATTAATGACGTAGAGATGTTTTTAAATAGAACACGCATCGATAGATAAATAAATAAATAAATATCTTGGGATCTTACACAAATCGACCTAGTCCCACTCCCACGGTAAGCGCAACCTTTTAACCGCCGAGATTTTTTCAGGGAGCGTTCCCGTATACAAAATTACATCACGCTAATCAAAGCTTGCGTTTGAATGCTACTCATTTATACACCGTAAAAACGTACTCGGTCTTTTGTCTTATTTATCAGACAACGGCGAGGTGAGCTTGACATTGATTGTCTGATATATCAGACTATGGCGGTTAAAAGGTTAAGGCTTGTGATGTGGGTACCAGGCGACGATACATAAAATAAATAAAAACATCATCATCATCATCAGCCTATGATAGTCCACTGCTGGACGTCCACTGCTGGACGCTGGCTAACGCCTGTCCTATTAACTGCGTATAGACAGACGCATTAGGAGGTAAATGCCCATAATCGCCACGCTGGGCAAGCGGATTGGCGATCGCAGTAATGTGTCCACTATGATGACGCTGCTGCCCATCATCAATCTTTTATCAAATAATGGTCAGTGACACTTCAATCCCTTAGTCGACTCTTGCAACACCCGCAAGAGGAGTTGGGGTTGTGACAAATGTATTCTTACTGCCGTCACCACACGGCCAGCAACATATAGATACTTAAATAGATAGACAGCCATGACCAAGGAACAAATATTTGTTATAAATAAATACACAAATAATGCCCTCGCTAGGATTCGAACCCGGAAATTCCAGCTTTGTATGCAGGCTCAGTACCATACCAATAGGCTGCGGAGGCTGACAAATCTACAGATCAATGAGTTCAGATTACTAATTCGTAAGCTTTCGAGCAAGAAGAAAATATAAATACATACAATGGCTATAAATATAATTGAATATGTCGCGCGTAGTGACTAAATACAAGTTAGTTTAACCGTTTAGTTATTTATATAATTATAGATATTGGTTAGGGTAGTTTAAATTCAATTACATAAAATGGTTTTACACTTACAATTCGAATGAAAGTCTCGGTAAAGTTTGTGGCAGTTTGATTTACGTCCGTTTTTCAATGATTCATGAATTAATCTGTATTTGTTTGTCTCATGTTCATTAAGATTTGGCGAAAATATAGATGTTTAATTGGTTAACATTTCTATGCCTTGATTTTTCTATGAACTCAAAAAAATCTTCCTACTAAGATAAGATAACCTTTCAAAACCAGTTTTTATTAAAACTTTACTTACGAAGAAATAGTGAGGTATTTTACATGCGTTATAGCATGAAAACTTAAAACAAACTTGGTCATTCAATATGCAATACTTAATGTTAGTTTGTAAACTATAATTTTTGACAGCTACCTCTCATACATATGCGAAAACCTCATATATATACAAAAAAGATATAATGTTTATCTGCTTGATTATTTCTGAATGGACTTAATACTCAATATTGTGTATACCTGCATACCTACTCAATACAATAAAGAAAAACAAATGGTCGTTAGATCGATTAGAGCAAAATTTTAGAGTGTATATAAAAAGCGCAAAACATGGAAAAATTATGACTTGCTATTTTTATATCCACAGAGTTATCTGACTGTAAAATTACATGTTTTTTGATGCGATGGCATAATCAGGGAACTTACAATACAATTCCACTTATCCTGTAAACATTTCAATTTATTTAAAATAAATTTTATGTTTTTTTTAATGCATGTTAGTTATAAGATGCACCATAATTGTTTGAAAAAATAAGTACCGGTTCTTCTCGGGTCAGCGGTGTAAGGTTAGAACCGGAAGTAGTTTTAATACTTAGACGATTCAAAAGAGTTTGTTGCTATTCCAATTTGAATAAATAGTTATTTGACTTTGACATTTTAAAACTCTATTTGAAATCAACGTGCTTACAGTATTTTCTATCAAAAATTATTCTTTGACAGAGAGTGTAGATATATGCGAAAATAGCTCAGTAAAACGCTAACATGAGTCGTCTATGTGAACATATCTGTATACACTGCCATTGTCGATATAGTTAATACCACGATCGGGGTCACCGTGGTTCGCCAAATAAATTATCTTCGATGTTCCCCCGCCCCGGCTGCCGGTGTGCGGCATCTCGACTGTCTATTGTTAAATGTGTAAAGAAGATATAATGTTTATCGGCTTGGTTATATATGAGTGGACTTAAAACTTAGAATAAGAAAATAGCAAATAGTCGTTAGATCGATCAGAGCAAAATTTTGGAGTGTTTTGAAAAACACCAAAAATGTGTGGAAAAAGAGGTTTTTTTAATGTTATCTTTATACCCACAGAGTTATCTGACGAAAAGATTAGATGTATTGGGATGCGATGGTAGAATCAGCGTGCTTAGAGTATTTTCTATGAAAAAATATACCCGACCTTTCTTTGAGCGTATAATATCTGCGAAAACTGTTCAATGTAAAACGCTAACATGAGTAGTCTATGTATGAAACATATCTGTATACACTGCCATTGTCGATATAGTTAATACACCACGATCGGGGTCACCGTGGTTCGCCAAATAAATTATCTTCGACGTTCCCCCGCCCCGGCTGCCGGTGTGCGGCATCTCGACTGTCTATTGTTAAATGTGTAAAGAAGATTTGTTTATCTGCTTGGTTATTTATGCGCGCATGGACTTCATATACTTAGGATAGAATATATTTATGAATTTAGGATAGCTATATATTATACATACGTACCAGTGTTGGGCATAATTGAATTATTTTGTAATTGAATTTCAAATTAAATTACATTAATTGCAATTACTTGTAATTAAATACGTTCGTAATTAAATTAAATGTAATTGAAATTACTCGGTAATTTATAATTGAGATTACATTAATTTGTACCTAATTAAAATTACGAAATTACGTTATGTAAATTTGATTATTATTACACAAAAATACCCAATTTATCCACTTGGAAGTTGGAATGGGTAAGGAACACAATTAGTGTAGTTAAAAACATTTATTTAATAAACAGTTACGATTACCTATATAATTTAGATTACTAGGTATGGAATTTAAAACAGTACTTAAGGCACATTTTTTAAATTTCAAATTTTCTGGGATACACGATTTTAACTACTTTAAGTGTACATGATTAACTGTTAAAAATATAATCACGTCAGGAAGACACAGTCAACTGTAAAGATGTATATATAATACAGGGTGTTTTTTTTTTAGTGGGACAGTATGGGGCAATCGTAAACTATAGAAGATAAAGGAAAAAACAGCTATATTAGGACAATGAAAATATTTTTCCTATGTGAACGTAATTCGTAATTTCATAAAGTAATGAATTACCAATTAAAAGTACAAAATGTAATTTTAATTTAATTTCAAATTACATTTTGTAATTTAGTGAAAATCGTAATTCAATTAGAAATGACATTTGTGTAATTTCAATTTGTAATTGAAATTACATTCTGTAATTGCAATTTGTAATTTAATTACGTTTTGCCCAACACTGATACGTACTAAGTTTTTAAGCTAATATGACTTAAAACGGGATATTTGGGTTCATTCTTTTCGTTGTCTTATTTTGTGTCCCTAAAAACGTGACGTAGTGGTGATTTTTGTATAAGATGATGTTTTGTTTTCAATTTCTGATGTATGGATTAAAATCTAGCGAGAAAAAGAAATACAAGTGCACCGGATTTTTTTATATGCTGAGTCGAAACAAGAACTAAAAGCCAGAGTCACGGAGTCACAGACAGCAGATAGTGACAGAGTCGTATGAAACAAGACAACTAAAATAATTTTAACCCATTTACCATATAAATTGTACGTGTATAAGCTGACGTGAAGATGAAGATGGCATTTGCAACAGTACCGAAATATCGAGTGCTTAATAATCACAATTTATATGGTAAATATCCCGTTTAAGTCCTAGGTACTACCTAATCATTATTATTTACTTTCTTACTGCCTCATCGTCATCATTGGCATGCTTTAGGGTGCGGCTCCACTGACGCGGAGCGGAGCTGTGCAAAATTGACCAATTACCTACATTCTTCAAAGTCAAAATTCGAAACACTGTGATGCGGTCTCTATTGTAGTTATTTTTAGGATTCTCTATTAAACTAGGAACCTTTCTTTTCACGTTCCGTTCACGCCTCGCGACTCGCGGGCGCGCTGCGTGTAATTATATTTAAAGTTATTACTTATTATGTCTCACGAAAGTTTGAATTCGAGATGTTGGCCGTTTATAAATAAAGGGTTTTTTTTCATTCATTTAAGTTAATTTTATTCGGGTCTACTAAGTAATAAACTACTCTATTAATTAATATGGATTCCTAAACTGAACAAATTCTTGTTTTCAGGGCAGCCCGTCAATGACAGTAAAAATATATAATATAAGTAAACTTCATAAATTAACTCACAAATAAAAAGTGTGAAAGCATTTTTAGTCACTCGTAAATAATTGATATTTCAAAAGTAACAAGGCGCGAATTCTTTAAAAGACAAGATCACACACGCGCGACAGCACTTCCAATATCATTACCATACGTTTGGCTTCTTTCATGTTTCTAGGGTTCCGTACTATCCGTACTCAAACACCAAACAGTTTGAGAGTTTTGAGACGCTGTAGTCGTCCTACCATGCTGCTACGTTATTAACGCGGACTTACTTTCTATCCGATTCGCTCGCACCAATTCGCAAGTACGAGCCGAATGGATAGAAAGTAAACGCGCGCTAATAACGTAGCAGCAGCTCATACATGGTAGGCCTACTGGTAGTGGGCAAGAAACGTTACAGCTAGTCGGATGGTAAGTTACCGTACCTTACCTTACCGCCTATGGACGACTGTAAGCTGTTAAGAAAACCTGAAACCTATACCTGCTCCTTTTCGAAGAGCACCAGTAATCTTATAGTAGGTACTATAATTGGTAATAAAATAATAGTAATCTGAAGGGCAAGCGAGGATGTATGTACCTAAATGATCACAAACAATATATTATTGATACAGTCGACTCTCGTTATTTCAAACCTGCGATAATTCGAATCTCTTTATAATTCAAAGTTATCACGAGTTCCCTAGAAGATCTCTTGCTATTTCGAAAAAAATCAATACATTTTTAAACACTCGGTAATTCAAACAAAAAAGTAATAGCTACACAACAAAACCACGCGTTAATTCGAACTTGTGGGGGGTCAAACATTCGCCAATTCAAAGTTATGAGATTAAAGAGGCAAGTATCCTACATTTTAGAAAAGTTGCACAAGAATTTGTTGTTAATTACATATTTGTTTGCCACTCAGTTAAGTTATGTGTACAGATTAAAAGTTTACGTTAGTTACGAGTCCTAGAAAGTATGGATGATTGACGATTGCTGAAAAGAAGGACTTAATCGAAAACTAATAATTAATTAACATTACGTTTGTACATGTATTGTATGTGCTTTTAATCTTTTGATATTGTTAAAAAATGCATTTAATAAAAAATAACAGTTGATTTTTACTTAACACCTCGTAATTAAATTAATTTTTTTAAGTATTTAATAGTGTATTTAATAAGCTATAATTTGATGTATATAACTTGTTGGCGGTATAAAAAAAAGACCCATAAAAAATATTTAAATGAATTGTAGTAATAATCCACCGTATACTTAGTGATTTAAGAGGCGATGGAAGTGCCACTCGTAAATAATGCTTATTAAATAGTGCTTATTTCAAATAACCAAGATTGAAAAATATAAAAAAATCGCCTCTTAAATCACTAAGTATACGGTGGATTATGACTACAATTCATTTAAATATTTTTTATGGGTCTTTTTTTTAATACCGCCAACAAGTTATATACATCAAATTAAAGCTTATTGAATACAATATCTTTAAAAAAATATTTAATTTTTCTAGCGTCATGACTACTATGTAAAAACACGACACAAAAAAAATAAATATCACGAAATTTTCATAAATTTGGTCATAATTAATTATTGGTTGGTTTTAGCAATATGGTGTATATGCAAAATATGAAGCTTACAGATATGCCTTTAATTTTGTTCAAGACAGTAATTAGATATATTTAATAGTTCTCGAGATATACTTGATTTTGTAAAACTTGAGATCCACCATCTTTGATTGGCCCCCATTTTTGTTAGGTAGCACTTATAAATGGCAATCTTGCATTTTTGACGTTTTTATAAGCTTACCTAACAGCCGTGAAAAGGAAAATTTGTACCTCCTCATTTTGACCATACCTGTTATACAACGGAAATCTTGAAATAGCCCGTATGCCTATTAGCTACCACTTTGAGATGTCTATCATACTTTTTTAACATCCTTAAAAATATGTCTAACTACTGTAAAAAGGACACTTGGTACCCCCAAATTATACCGTTTTCTAATTTCAGGCCGACTAGCCCACGGACTATTTCGAATTAACGAGAGGCGACTGTATATGACTTTTTTTCAGAAGTGACTCGGGAAGGAAAACTTTTAATGTGGTTTCCATGATGATTATTTTAATAAATGACCAAAATGACGAACATAACATTAATTTGTAAATTAGACATTTCAACAAAGTGACATATATAAAATGCCATGCAATATAGCCAATGCCACCTAGCATCTTAGTAAAGTATCAATCAACCTAAAATTGAAAACTTCAATAAGTTGCTACTCGCAATCATGATACGATATTATTACTTATTGCGACCGGGCGGATCCTCCATGCCCGATTCCGACTCGCACTTGACCGAATTATTTATAACTGCATGGCTTCTCGTTATACCAGTGTTTCCGTTGGCTGACAGCTTTTAACTCGACAACGAGAAGACCTGACTTTTGGACTTACTTTTTATATTAATTGAATTTATTTCAAAACAATTTAAGCGGATACGAATTTTTAGCAGACTTCAAAAACGAAACTATATAGGTATCGTACGGTCAACATTTTGGACATGTACGTTAGAGTGTCCCGAATTTGACTTTTTTACGCGAGACCTACCAAAAGCCTCTAAATAAATTGTAGATTACGGGAAAAATAATAAAAAAAAATTTAGACTAAATCTTTAGGGCTCTACCATCGTTTGAAGTTTTCAAATAAAAACTTTTTTAATTCGGCCCCCTGGGCTGAAAATTAAAATATGATATTTTTCATGCAATATAGATTTAAGACAAGCTATAAAATTAAAAATGAAAATAAAAAATATTTAATGTAATATGGATTTTCTTAAATCATATTTTTCCTATATTTTTTTATTTAATTTATTTTTATAAAAAAAAAATACTTTAATTATATGTAAACATATTTTGGCACATAATTTTTTTTCGGAAAAATAGAAAAAAATCAAATCTTTACACTGCGGTAGAGCCCTAAAGATGACATATATTTAATTTTTTTTTACTAGTTTCGGAATGTGTGTAAATTTACAAAAAAATTGATGCCTCTCGGGAAACTAGCTCAAAAAAAAATTTTTTCCATACATTGACGGGACACTCTAAATGAAAATGAAAATGAAATGAAAAGGACAAATAATATTTAGCGGCTTGCTAAGTTAGCAGATGTTTATGAATAAGGGGGTAAGTGTTCACGACACAGTCCAATGTTAAAGTTTTACCCCCTTATTCATAAACGTGTGCTAACTTAACAAGCCGCTAATAATTGTTTGTCCCTTTCGGTCTTAACAATGTGTCTATAAGAGCAAAAGGGACAAACAATTATTAGCGGCTTGTTAAGTTAGCAGACGTTTATGAATAAGGGGGTAATGGTTTACCTGTCTTTTAAATGAAGAGAAATACTAATAATGGAGGTTCTAATCGCAGTTAGAGTAGTTAGTAGTTAGTTAGTTAGTTAGGTTTAGGTATTTACTAGATTAATTTCAGCTTAATGAAAGTAGGGAAATACTCCGCCGCGTGGTGACGGGAGTAAGAATACCTTTGTCACTACCTCAACTCTTCCCGTGGGTGTCGTAAGAGTCGACTAAGAGATTGAATGTCACTGACCATTCATTTATTTAAGATTGATGACGGGTAGTAGCGTCATCATAATATTCATAATGGACATATTAATTACTGCGATCGCCAACCCGCTTACCCAGCGTCACGAATTTGGGCATTATCTCCTAATGCATCCATACTCATAGGTAATAGGAGAGGCCTATGTCCAGCAGTGGACTGTAATAAATAGTCTAACGATGTGTATCTATCTAATTCAAATAATGAATATAAGTTCTTGCTCTCAATTTGCGTAACAAATGTCAGTATATCAAACTCATTGAAACCAGTTTAATTTGATAGGCCACGTGCGTAGGCGATCGAACACTATTATTAAATAAACAATGAAATGTAAAGACACACCTTTTTAATGTTATTATAATAGATTTTATGACATAGCTAGTAATCGTTATCAAAACGATAGCAGGTTTAGTAGCCGAAAAAAAACAATGGGTGGAGTTTTTTGGCGTATGTAGTTGAAAAAATGTTACTGAGTGTTTAGTGTGTGACTTTGTGTTTTTTGTCGGCCTCCGTAGCCTAGTTGGTAGTGACCCTGCCTACGAACCTATAACAAATATTTGTTCCTTGGTCATGGCTGTCTATGTATTTAAGTATCTATATGTATCTCTATCTATCTATTATTTATATCGTCGCCTAGTACCCACATCACAAGCCTTGATTGAGCTTACCGTTGGGACTAGGTGGATTTGTGTAAGATGTCCCAAGATATTTTATTTATTTAGAAATAAAATAACGTAATTATTTATAGATCAAAAGCTTCAAATTATTCTCCAATACTAAATCGAATATAATAATATTATGTTTGATTTTGTATTAGCCGTGTGGTGACGGCAATAAGAATACATTTGTAGCCAACTCCTCCTGCGGGTGTCGTAAGAGTCGACTAAGGGATTGAAGTGTCACTGACCATTTTTTGATAAAAGATTGATGATGGGCAGCAGCGTCATCATAGTGGACACATTACTGCGATCGCCAATCCGCTTGCTCAGCCTGGCGATTATGGGTATTTTCCTCCTAATGCGTTTATACGCATAGTTAATCATAGTTAATAGGAGAGGCCTACGTCAAGCAGTAGACTAACATAATGGCTGATGATGATGTTTGATTAGGTGTAGACCAGGTATATTAAATGAATAGCGGAGTTCTAAGGCAAAATAGTAGGTACTATAAATGATTTTTTCTACTCCCGTACTTTTATTTGACATTTACATGGTCGTGAACACACCTTCAAGCCCCTACCTTACATATGTCAAGATAAGTCTATATTGTCTATTCCCTATAAACGCATTCGTTTTTTTTGCATTTTAAGACACCTCGTGTACCTATACAAGACTTAATGAAATACATGGCTGCCAACCTAATTTTAAATGTCATTTCTGATGAACAGTAAACCATAGAGGAACTTTCTTTTTTAATTTTGACGTTTCCCGCCCGACCTTGATGATTAATAAAGTTGTAAGAATATTTCTCAAATTTTATTTGAAAATAAGTGTGTGGTCGTAGAAAAAGTATCGTATGCAACATTGTTTAACCGAGTCAAAAAATGGGCTACTTGACTCATATCAAATTTAGTGCAAAAAATAATTATTTTCTGTCATGATCATCATCATCATCAGCCTATGATAGTCCACTGCTGGACGTAGGCCTCTCCTATTAACTATGCGTATAGACGCATTAGGAGGTAAATGCCCATAATCGCCACGCTGGGCAAGCGGATTGGCGATCGCAGTAATGTGTCCACTATGATGTTGATGACGCTGCTGCCCATCATCAATCTTTAATCAAATATGGTCAGTGACACTTCAATCCCTTAGTCGACTCTTACGACACCCGCAGGAGGAGTTGGGGTGGTGAAAAATGTATTCTTTCTGCCGTCACAACACGGCCAATTTTCTGTAGTATTTATTAAAAAAAGTGTCATACTTCCTGGCGGTGACATGGTGTCGTACAGTATTCAAACTAACATCAATAAAATGTACATTAAATGTACGTAATTGTACGCTAATTAAAAAAAATTGTACTACACGTACGAGACGAGAAAACGGTGTTAATCCGTCACCGCTAGGAAACATACTTCCTGGCGGGAGCTATTTATTTTGTTATGTTGCGGCCGAATTTTCAATGGGCATGTCAATCAGAAAATATGTACGAGAAATGTACGTTCTGGTTCCAAAATATTTTTGGGTATATTTATCTCATAGGTACTTTAATATGGTACTAAAAACATTTCAATGGAACTTGATTTATTTAACGTGTTTGATCAATTATATTCATCAATAAGTGGCATGTAATCGTCGTCGTACATATTTATGCGTGTACATAACTATTATTACATTCCCTACTGTTTCCTTATTAATCATCATTGTAAATAACTTCTGCGCGTAATGATATGGGTAAGGCCGCGGATTTTGACGAATGTGACACAGACATAACATACAAAAATACGTTACTATAAAGCTCAGCTCATACTGGTATGAACTCTGATTAAATAAATGTCGTAAAAAAAAACATATTTTTATCACTAAATAGTTGTTTTAATCAGATATAATAATCAACCCATATAATGTAATTTCTCATACTTAGTAATTACTTAAATTAACAGTATTTATAAATGTTTTAATGCCATAATCTTTGGAACTAAATAAACTAAATAAATCACAAATCAAAATTAAAAGTACAAATCAAAATATTTAGTCAATAAATAATTTGATTTGTGTTTTCACAATATGTTAAATAAATCACCATAAATGCTTAAATGAAAATTGATCTGTTATTAATTAACACTATTAAACGCGTTAATAAATTATACTGTATTTCATTAGCCCTAGGGGGTAAAATTACCCACTGGAAAAAGCTAATTACTTAAAAAAACACAAATCAAAATACCTAAATAACAAAATAATTTGATTTGTTTCGCAAACACTTGTTACAGTATGCTGTCATTCAAAATCAAATAAAACTCATTGAAATCAGTAAATTTCTGTGTGCACTTCCCTTTACCACATATTTTCGTTACGTAACATAAAAAATACGTTACGTTTTGTAAAAATGTAACGTATTCGTAACATAAGTGTAACGTATATTTGAAAAAAGGTTGATTATCTTGGTAAATAATTGCAATCTGAACATAATAATACATGCTACTGACGTTTGAAACTAAACCCTTTCGTATGAAAAGACAGCCATTTAATAATAATCACTACTTTCCGTAAAAATCACACTACCACTTTAGACGTTTTTTGCTAAAACTTTCGCCGCGTGCACTGTGACAACCATTTGTTAACGAATTAATGGGAGTGAGTGTGCCTATGGGTGTTGCCCTACTAGAATAAGAGTTCCTAGTGTCGATAAACAAATTTCTACCAACATTAACTTAAATATGACCTTAAAAAAGCGTTACGAAAGTATCGTAACGTAAGTTTGGAATTGGTGACCCAAAAAGTAAAGGGAAAGAAAACAGTAAAATTGTTCACATATCATAAGTCCTTAATGAACGAAGCAATCGTTTATCATTCTAATTTGGTTTAAAATCAAACATTTAATGCTGACAAGTCTAATAATATGAAAAAAAAAGGTTTTAAGTACTCGTAGTCGAAAAAATTACTCGACTTATGCAGACGTTTTTGGCAGAAATATTTATTTATTAATTTTAAATAAAGAGCTAAATTAGCTATTTCATTTAATTACATGTAACTGAGCATAGGGGAATATTTTAAAATTGATCGGAGTTCTCTAGATGTTGTCAGTTTTGTTTTATGAGCAAGACAAATTTTAAGCTCCGAATTCGTCAAAATCCGCGGCCTTACCCATATAGGGAATAGGAGTATGATTCGTTATATTAGAAACGAGAAACTATTTCTACGGAGATATTGAGCAATACCAGAACGTATATTTTTCGTACATATTTTTTAATTGACATGCCCATTGAAAACTCGGCCGCAACATAACAAAATAAATAGCCCCCGCCAGGAAGTATGCTTCCTAGCGGTGACGGATTAACACCGTTTTCTCGTCTCGTACGTGTAGTACAATTTTTTTAACTAGCGTACAATTTCGTACATTTCATGTACATTTTTTGATGTTAGTTTAAATACTGTACGACACCATGTCACCGCCAGGAAGTATGACACAAAAAAAAACAATATTTTTCGATTGCGGTGTATTAAAAGTGTTTGATGGGTAGGTACATATTTTTTATTGAAAATTTTGTTTTATTTTTTTAATTTCGTACTCTGAAAACGGTGTCGGCCATACCTATGTGACGTCATTGGATCTTAAACTAACTTCATGTCGCATTTTATACGAGTGAAATTTGCCATGGACATGTAGGCATGTAGCTTTGCTGTGACATTGGCATAACATAATTGACATGTCAAATGTTTGTTTTCGGTTTGAGTGACGTCACACTACAGATAATGTAAGCATTAACATGGCTAGTATCGTTTTCGCCCGGTAACGAAAGTTTAAATTTTAAGTTATAATTTTGCGGTTTTCTAGGTCGTGAAAAAATATATTTATATTTTAGTTAATCAGATATTGATTAATAATATAAGAGAAACTTTCAAAATGGGCCAAGTAGCCTATTGTTACCCACGCCACTCACCTTTTTTGACCTCTCTTAAACATGGGTTGCATAAAATACTACAAAACGTGGACTTAATCAAACAGAATATTGAGATTGACTCTTGATTACGGTTTGAACTTGTAAACCATAGCTTTAGTAATTCGACTATAACTAGGTGGTAATAGATCCTACACTTAGATATCGCAGATGCCCGTCGCGTGCGCACACTCGCGGGTCCCGAATTAAAATCCGTCGCACGCGGCCCCACTTGTTAAGGCCCGGCCACGACATTGGTCTAAGGCGACCTGCTTAGCGGACAACCATACGTGCGAGAGGGAGTACCTACCCGTATCGGCAACTTATGGATTCGCTCGCCGCTGGTCGCCTTAGACCAATGTCGTGGCCGGGCCATTAGCGCCGTTCATACAATTTCTTGTTAGACGAACATCCGTTCCGGATAATCCGCGTCAGCTAGCATAGGCCCTTTCGGTATTGAAAACCTTCTCGTGAACAAGGATAATTTTGGTGTTCAGCCTGATCTGAATCGTCAGCGTGTTCAATTCTACCATTTAAAAAATGTCCCAAATTAGATTTATTATCTGGTCGAGGAACCATAAAATGTTGGCCGAATATCTTACATGCTTAAATTACTGACTTACATTTGTGTTCAGCCATGATAAATAAAGCTTTGGTTTCAAACCCAGCTTACCTACCTATTTAGTAAGACAACAAAATGATTCAAATTCACACGCGTCAAACTTTCAACACTTGACACGATTATAAAGTTTTGAAGTGAACATTATACATTACGCGCTCACCTAATATTAGCTTGGTTATTATGTTATGTGTGGCGTGCACTGTGGTGCACCACAAATATTTAGCTTTGATGTTTGTTTACATAGTATACATATATATATATATATATAGTAGTTGGAATACGACCAATGCTACTAACCCGTGGAATTCTGAAATCTATAAACTCATTACATCATTACCTACCAAAATGATTCAATTTCATTATTTCTAGCTAAAATTATAATTATTTATTTATTATTTAATATGAATTGCACAAAAAGAAAAATACAATTGTACAAAAGGCGGACTTAACTATAAAACTCCTACACTTTATTATAAAATAGTTTAAAAAACTAAAAACACGCTTTTTTCGTATTTCTGACAGACACCCTTTCGTTTGATACCCATATCATGGACTTGGATTTCAAACAGCCAGAATTCTCTACCTTGGGGAGGCCGCCATACAGTCATGTAACTCATCAGAACTCTGAGCGTGTGCAAAATTTCATCCTATACAGGGTGTAATCGATAAGTGTTTACAGGCCATAATTCCGTAAATATGAGAGATATCAGAAAACTTTTAACTGATATCGAAAGTACGTTACCCAACGAGTAAAATTACACTAATAACTTTTTTGAAATAAAATCAGAAATATCCCAAATATTTACTTCAAACCCTTCCATACATTTAATAGGTAACCGTTCATTAAGAGATAAACTTTTCATTTAAGAATAAATATTAGATTAATTATTTCATAAACGGTAGTATTATTATTTTATTACAATGTATTGGTACAAATAACGAATCTCTAACAGTTTTATCTCTTACGACACCCGACATTCTTTAAGGCTGTAGGGCGTTATACTACTTAAATGTATGGGAGCATTTTAACTTAGTATTTTTAATATTACTTCATCTATTTAGAAAAAGTTATTAGTATAATTTTACTCGTAGGGTAACGTACTTTCGATATCACTTGAAAGTTTTCTGATATCTCTCATATTTACGGAATTATGGCCTGTAAACACTTATCGATTACATCCTGTATAATCGAAGACCTGGAAGTGGGTCAAATTAATTTCTTACATACATAGTTACAAGTGAAGCTAATAAAAGCGTGTTAAAGAGGAGTTCAGAGAACTAACTGCTGAACAAAGGATTTCATTTGATGTAGTCATCGGCAAACACAACGATTGGCTACTTAATAACAAAATTATTTTTGAAATTGAGCCTCATATTTACGAACACTTTCTCCCAGTATTATTATAAATGATCCAGGGTTCTGGTTCCAATCCAAACAAGTGCCTACTTACCGCATGATGCGAACATAACGACAAAAAGATTACGTTTTTTTTACTCATCCTGCTTAACATAATCGTATACAGCGGGTCGTTTCTTGCTGTCGTTTTCAACATACTGGATTTTTTAGAGTTGCGCCTCAGAACTGTAGCCCTATCAGTATCACGAACTTTAAAGCTAGTAAATTTCGGCCATTTGTCTCTGTTACTCCAAAGAAGGCGTCATTTGAGTGACGGAGACAAAATCGAAATATTGCAAACTTTGAAGTTCGCGGTAGCGCTACTGGCATAACGAGAAGTTTACGAAAACAACGCCGTCGTTTTTTCTTGCCAGTCGTGTTTTTGGTGGTCTTCCATAACTTTATTGAGCAAAATTAGTTTTGTAATTATTATTATTATCCTATCTATACAGTGCATTTCTCAACCGGATCTTGTAAACTTCTATGGGTTAGATCCACGTATTCGCATTTATGTCATGAAATTTTGTGAGCTGAGATTATACTGTAGGTACTGATGTAGATTTTTGTCGGTTCTGTATAAGAATTTGACATTTACGCAACTACCTAAATAACCATTGCTCGCCTAAACATCGGTTTTGTTTTATCAGGTGATTCAGGGGTCAGTTCAGACTATCAGTCCTATTGTCTGTCGACTGATCTCAGGCGAATTTGAGCTCTATGTTATATACAAGTGTGACAGAAAGGCCATCAGTCGTCTATGTGGTTCATAGAAAGGTATGGTATAGGTATAGGTTCTTCAGTTGAGAGTAAAAAAAGGTAAACAAATATGGCTTACTTTCCAAAGCATTCTTTGACACATATCGTGAAACGCGTTCGCACTTCGCAGATAATATATTTTTAGGTTTATACTAATAAATATCAATAATTTTAACAAAAGTTTTTAAGTTGGTGATAACACCAAGATTGTGTTCTGAAAGTGCGTGATTATGAAATGATGCCAGTTTAGTAACTTTGGGGTAAGATGAAACGGTTTTACCTTACTTTTTTTACTTTCAACTGACGATATACCTATAGGTAGGTATGTACGCAACGTCAAAATTTCTTACGCGGTCAGCTCACGGCACATACAAGTTCATGGCTCATAGTAAGGACACAGGTCTCCCCAATTCAGCTATTTCTGTCAATTAATCTTTCGGTCAGCTCCAAACAAGGAAACAATACCCATAAAGGAGCGACAGAAAGTACCGTTCGGGCTTCCTGTCGGAGCTAAAACTGCCCTTGGGCGTGCTGAAAAACATGCACGGCATAGAATAAGTGAGTACATATTTTTCCATTTCTCCTTTAGGTATATAGTGTTTTCATGTTACGTTAGTCAAGTATCAAGGAAAAACTTATTTAACACATTTGCGACCTGTTTTATATTTTTTTTCGGAAATTGAATATTAAATCTTTTAATGTGTAAGTCAATTCTTAAAAGCTCAATTTATTATATTTATCACACATTAAATATTTACGTTATACTAGTGCTACATTACAATGGGTACAACTTATCTATTTTATAATTAGGTACAGTCGCTATCAGTTACGTTATATGATAGCGTCCGGAGCGTTCGAAAATATCTGAACACGCCTTTATTGCCATAATGCGTGTTCAGTTATTTTGGAGCGCCCCGGACGCTACGATATATCTGATGGTGACTGTACCTACTAAATGATATAAATGCGTGCTTGGGTCCTGAAATATTTACAGTACCTAAAACAGTAACACATTTGACACAACTGTCAGTCCGCTGTCGCCATATGAAAATCATTTTTTTTTGCTTTAAAAAAGCCATCAAATTGGTAGATTCTGAATATGAATTTATCTATTATTTCTATTAATCGTAGCGTTCCACTCCACTGTAGTTGTATAGTAAATTACCTATTGTTTAGACGAGTAGGACATTTGCTTACCTGAAAGAGAAAATCAAATGTCAATAGAATGCAAGAATTTCGTTATTATTATTAATTGCTGCTATTAAAATCTCGTTTACTCTGCAGGGGATATCTAGTCCGTGGGCTACTCGGCCTGAAATTAGAAAACGGTATAATTTGGGGGTACCAAGTGTCCTTTTTACAGTAGTTAGACATATTCATAAGGATGTTAAAAAAGTATGATAGACATCTCAAAGTGGTAGCTAATAGGCATACGGGTTATTTCAAGATTTCCGTTGTATGACAGGTATGGTTAAAATTAGGAGGTACAAATTTTCCTTTTCACGGCTGTTAGGTAAGCTTATAAAAACGTCAAAAATGCAAGATTGCCGTTTATAAGTGCTACCTAACAAAAATGGGGGCCAATCAAAGATGGTGGATCTCAAGTTTTACAAAATCAAGTATATCTCGAGAACTATTAAATATATCTAATTACTCTCTTGAACAAAATTGAAGGCATATCTGCAAGCTTCATATTTTGCATACACACCATATTGCTAAAACCAACCAATAATTAATTATGACCAAATTTATGAAAATTTCGTGATTTTGATTTTTTTTGTGTCGTGTTTTTACATAGTAGTCATGACGCTAGAAAAATTAAATATTTTTTTAAAGATAGTGTATTTAATAAGCTTTAATTTGATGTATGTAACTTGTTGGCGGCATTTAAAAAAAGACCCATAAAAAATATTTAAATAAATTGTAGTCATTATCCACCGTATACTTAGTGATTTAAGAGGCGATTTTTTTATATTTTTCAATCTTGGTTATTTGAAATAAGCACTATTATTTACGAGTGGCACTTCCATCGCCTCTTAAATCACTAAGTATACGGTAGATAATGACTACAATTTATTTAAATATTTTTTATGGGTCTTTTTTTTAATACCGCCAACAAGTTACATACATCAAATTAAAGCTTATTAAATACACTATCTTTAAAAAAATATTTAATTTTTCTAGCGTGATGACTACTATGTAAAAACACGACATAAAAAAAATCAAAATCACGAAATTTTCATAAATTTGGTCATAATTAATTAATGGTTGGTTTTAGCAATATGGTGTATATGCAAAATATGAAGCTTACAGATATGCCTTTAATATTGTTCAAGAGAGTAATTAGATATATTTAATAGTTCTCGAGATATACTTGATTTTGTAAAACTTGAGATCCATCATTTTTGATTGGCTCCCATTTTTGTTAGGTAGCACTTATAAACGGCAATCTTGCATTTTTGACGTTTTTATAAGCTTACCTAACAGCCGTGAAAAGGAAAATTTGTACTTCCTAATTTTAACCATACCTGTCATACAACGGAAATCTTGAAATAGCCCGTATGCCTATCAGCTACCACTTTGAGATGTCTATCATACTTTTTTAACATCCTTATGAATATGTTTAACTACTGTAAAAAGAACACTTGGTACCCCCAAATTATACCGTTTTCTAATTTCAGACCGACTAGCCCACGGACTAATCCCGCCTCCTACTCGTGCGCGATAGTCGCGCCATCTGTGACATAATACAAACACTACTTCTAATGGAAGAAAAGTTGAATTTATTGAAAGCCGCAAGCTTTTAGCCGGTGTGGCTGTGTTCATAAACGGGCGCTCTGTTACAACAACAAAATCACAGAGGGCGCTGTTATCAACATTTTCTACAATCATCAAATCAAAAGTATCAAAACAATAAAAACAACTTTCCTTCTTTCAGTCTTACGAGTATGTTAGGTTATTTCTAATGTTGACATTGTTAGATATACCTACACGGGGTTTCTCGAGTCACTATTCATGTCATACTATTTATTAACCTTCAGTGACGGACATTCATATTGGATACGTGATCTCGACAATTTGTAAGAAAAACTGTTTTTTTTTTCGCTATTTCGGGTTTGGTCCCATACTAAAGGTTGCTCAGTATGATTTGTGGTGTGTAACTTTACTGTATCTGTCAGATGAATGTTAGCTCTCTCCTAGTACCTATTTGGATTCATGACTTGAGAAATAGATAAATATTGCTAAGTGATAATTTTAACAAACGGATACCTTTATCTGGGAGCTGAAAATATTGCATATTAACTATATAGTTATTTAGGAGAATTGTTTAGGTTTCAAAAGGATGTTGGATAATAGAGGTGAGGTAAGTATAAAGTAGGTAAATGGGTTGTCTTATTGGCGTTTCAACCGCTTTATTGGCTTCCTTACGTAGGTGTATACTGGACTAATGAGCCACAAAAAGAGTGACTTGATAAAACTGTAGAAGTTATCCTGCACGGTCGGCTCCAAAAACTTATAAACGATATGGAACCTTGTGCCCAGGACATACATTCAGAATCTCGATTGAAATATAGTAATTATTATGGCTCATTTCAGAATAAAATTATGCAAGGAAGGTAATGAGAGCTTTTTAAACGCCATTAGAATTTAGAACATTCCAAAGAAGAAAACTTAAGTACTGATTCAGAAGTACAAGTCAACATGCTCCCGTTATAGGCTATTTTGTCCTATCATAATGGAATCAAGCTGCATTGTACGCAAATCTCGAGCCGGAAATTTAATTTCCACAATTTTCTCGTATTTGTGTCAGTTTTAAAAATATCCTAAGAATGGCTACCTATTCGGAGAAAGAACACGAGCTATTAATATTTTTTATTATGAAAGGCTTTGTTATATTTAGAGGGAGCTAGCCAGTAAAAATAATGTCCTATGCACAGTCGACATCAGATATATCGTAGCGGCCGGAGCGTTCAAAAACATCTGGATGCTTAGCCAAGTTGCCAATCGCTAACGCTTAATCGTCAATTGTAAGCGAAAGGCAGCTAACTGTCTTTGCCGCACTAATATGAAAGAGTGACAGAGAGAGAAAACTACGATACGCTACTAAACGCTAGCGATTGGCAACTTGGCTAAGCATCCTGATAAGTAATAACACGTCTATCGTTATGGCAAGAAAGACGTGTTCAGATGTTTTTGAACGCTCCGGACGCTACGATATATCTGATAGCAACTGGACGTATGGGTGCGTAAATTTCTCTTTTTAAGGCACTTGTTATGAAAAAAGTCGTTCGATACACGTGTACCTAAAAACTTCTTTTTAACTTGGGTGATTGTCGCTCTCGTTTTTCTCGGGCTCCAACTTTCAGCCTCGTCGAAAAAAACATTGTTTGCCCTTGTATCGAAATGTACTATTACGTTTAAATATCAATATTTTTAAATAAAAATGTATGTGAACTCAAGATTAAAGATTTTAAATTCTTAATGAAACTAAGAATGTGTTCTAAAATTAAGTGTGTGATTATAGAATAATGCTAAGTTTTAGGTTTGCTTACTTTTTTTAGATTCAACTGACGAATGGAATAGTTTTATTCATAAAAGGTATCCAGCCTGCAATTTTGCATAATATATGCTTACATATGCATGGTACTTTAACCTCGAGTTCAGTTTTAGGCCACCGAATAGAATCTGGCTAAGCTAGCTTAATTTGCTCCGCTTCTGTTGGCACGGCTGCCAGATAATT